>PVKA01024492.1:0-34140 GCA_004027165.1 Ctenomys sociabilis | reverse complement strand
AAAAAAAAAAAAAAAAAAAAAAAAAAAAAAAGACTAAAGGAAAGAAAAAGAACAAAAAGTCCTGGTGTCCTATAGCAGAGTGGGGTGGGCACAGAGCACCACAACCTATTCCATATTCTATGAAGACCTACAACAGATGGGCTGAAGAACTCAAGGCAAAAATGGTCAGGAGAGGCTGACACTACATACTAGGCTATAACCACTGCATGATGTGAGCATGTGCAGAAACACTTCAGTGCACAGCCATCTATATGGGAAATTATTACAGGGTAATTAAAATGCAAACTTAATTTTTCAAAAGGAAGGACTTGGGCTGGACTGGAGTCATATGTAGCTGTTTTATAGGCAACATCACAAAGACATTTGCAGATGAGAAATAACACGTCAGCCTCACAGGGACTAGAGCCAGCCTTGTCCATGTGAAAGTGAGTCATTTTGGTTAGCCAGGACATAGAAGAATGAGAGAGTCATGTCAGAATGCAGCAGTTTAGACTGTGAGGCTTTGTCTTATCATTGTGTTTGGTCCTTCCTTTTGCAATAAGGCACAGTTTCACGGTTTAGCAAAGGTGTACGTGTTGATGACAATACTTTGCACATTACAGAAGAAGTTTCTTCACTCTGCCTAAGTACCCATGAGGGTGGGGACTATTATGCATCTTTATAGCATCTCACCTAACTCAATGCACACATTGTTTCTGGCCATTAAATGTTTACTGATTAAAATGTAAGAGATGCTTGAAGATTATATTCATAGAATTATGTGTAAGAAAAAAAAAGCAATAAACAATGTGGCAACTTATAACTAATAGCTCATAGATAACCTGTAGCAACCCACCCAGCTCGCAACCCCAGCACAGAGATGCTATTAATATTTTTTGAGCATTTCTTTAACCTACTGCAGAGAACTTTGATTAAACTGTTGGACGCTGAGGAGTTTGTGAATAGGACTAAAGCTCTACAAGACTTTATTGGTTTATAGTTTGCAGGGTGCTTTTCTGGTACATTACTTTATTAAATCCTCTCCATCAAATCTGAGAGAGGTGAGAGGTAGGGCCTATTATCCTTACAATCAAAAATGTCAGGCAGAGGTTTTATGCCACTTGGCCAAGGTCACACCACAAATAAGCAGTAGAGCTGAACTTAAATGGGGATCTGTGGTTCTGAGTACAGTGATCCCTGCCTGGCCTCACACTGCCTCGAGATTACAGAGAGGCCACCTGACTCTGAAGAGACTGTAGGTAAGTGAGGTTGTTATATGGCACTATAAAAGACCCAAGGCAGAAGCCATCTGTGCTAATAAGTGTGTGAATTGCCTACAGAAACTGGCAATACTTTCATCCTTTCATGGCTTGTGGTATTGGCCAAACCCTTGTATTGTGTCTCGTCTGAATCTTAGTCTTTCAAGAGAGATGTGCAGAAATGTAAAGGGATTCAACCTATTATATCTGATCTGTGAAAGAATATTATAGGAGGATTATGTTCCCCACCTCCACAGGGGTCATAGCCTCACAGGAAATTAGCACATTGTAGCAACACAAATGTAGGCTAGACCTAGGAAAAACCTTATACACTGGGGAATCTGCAGCATGGAAGATGCTTTCAAAGCAGGATATGAAATTTCTATCACTGCAGATTTCAAGAATAAGAAAAACTCTGTTCAGAAGCCTGCAAGCTGAAGCATGTAAACTGAGATCTGCTTGCATCTTGCCCAAAGTGAGCTGTGGCAGTGCTGACCCCAGCTGGACCCTGGAGCTTTTACTGATCACTCCTACCATGTGATGTTCCCACATAATCTGAAAACAAGTTAATTTGTTTTGTTGTCATTGTTTCTGAGATGTGAGGTGCGATCTAGATTCTCATTCCCAAAGAAAATTTGCTGTCTGAAAGGAGCGAGCTGTTACTAACACCAAGGGAAAAAGAAAGAGAAGAAAGAAGAAAAAAAGAAAGAAAGAAAGAAAGAAAGAAAGAAAGAAAGAAAGAAAGAAAGAAAGAAAGAAAGAAAGAAAGAAAGAGAGAAAGAAAGAAAGAAAAAAGAAGGAAAGAAAGAAAGAAAAAGAAGAAGAAAGAAACTGAAGCCATTATTTGTTGTCTTTGTTCCCTGCCTAACCCATAACCATGTTAAAAAGACCACAAAGACTTGTAAAAAAAAACCATTAATTATTTTTATACTCTCTAAAAATTGTTTCTTTCAACTCCAAATCTAAAGTTTTTATTTTCCTTCTTTTATTTAAAATAAATATATGTATTCATGCATGTTATTTCTTTATTGTATTTCTTTTTACATCAGTGTGCACCATTTTTGAGTATCTTTGTAGTAGATTTGAAAATAGCAAGGCTGGGGAAATAGCCCAGAGGCATGATCATCTACCTGGCAAGCACAAGGTCCTGAGTTTGATCCCCAGCCCTACATGCCACGCTGGCCAAGAAACCCTGGCATGCTGTGCCCACCAGGAACCATGGAGGTATCATGATGGGACTGGAACTGGGTGCAGTGGGGCATGCCTGTACTCCCAGCACTGGGGAGGTTGACAGGAGGATCAGTACAAGTTCGAGACCAACCTGGGGCTATAAAAATGAACACAGGGTAAGCTGAACTGCATAGTGAGACTCTGTCTCGAAAAGGAAATAAAAGGCAAGAAAGGAAGAAAAGAAGGAAGGAAGGAAAGAAGGAAAGAAGGAAGGAAGGAAGGAAGGAAGGAAGGAAGGAAGGAAGGAAGGAAGGAAGGGAAATGACATAATTTTTCTGACTTTATGTTTATGTCCACTTGAGGAGAGAAGATCTGAGAGCCCTCCCACTTCAAATCTGGCCCTTTCTTTGACATTCAGATGCCAGAAAATGTCCACTGATTACATTAGTTTCCTCAGAATTCAGTCACCTTCCAGAAGTCCCTTCTCTGGAAACAGGAACTCAGGGGGTGATCTAAACCACACTACTTCTCAGTTTCACTTGTGGACTTGAATTCACTCTAGATCAACTGAACCCTTCTCTATTTACCCACTGACCTTGCTCATGAACAAAACATATGGTTATTTTAAGTTGCTCAGGTTTTGAATGTCATGTTACACAGTATTATGGCTTTTTTTTCTAGATGTCCTAGAAAAGCCCCAGGCATTCGTGGGTGGGCCTTCTCAGAGCTGGCTGGGTCTAGGGTGTGTGATAATAGGATTAAGGATGTGAGGTACTGAGATATTACTCTGACAGGAATTAGCACTAGCTAAAAGGTTGGCAGTCTGCGTGGCTACAAAGGAAAGGCAGGGTGACTGCTTGCTGCTGCTCCTTACTGCCTTGCTGCTTTCTGCCTGCTCTACTATGGAATGTTTTTCCCTGCCTTTTCACCATGGAACCAGGCGACTATGGAGTGAAAGCTCTATAGACTGTGAGTCGAAATGAAATTTTCCTCCTTTAACTTTGGGTGTTGAGTATTTTGTCTTAACAATAAGGAAGGTAATAAAGACATACAATAATACATAACTATGATCACTTACATACTTAGCAAAAGCACATTTCCTTGCTAACTGCTCCCCTTTTCACCAATTTCTATCATGTATTATGCAAAAGCATCCCATATCCACACTTTTTGTGTCTTTGATATAATAAAAATAAATGTGGAATGTTTCATGCTCATTCATATCTCACACATTTGACATGATCCTACCACCAAGCAGACTCTAGCTGGATGTTTTAAACACACCACATACAAAACAGATAGCTGTTACTTTTTTCATATACTCTCAGTCTAACAGAAAGAGGTGAAATACCTACTATGATTTTTATTTAGCACCGTGAAGGAGTACACATATCCCTTCCTCACCAGTACAGGGCTCACGACCCAGACCCTATAACAAAACACAGGTGAAAAAAGAAAACAAAGTTTATGTTAAATAAATTATATATGATATGGGAACCTGCAGCGATGAACACATACCAAAGCAGAGAAAATAATTGTTGTACAACCCCTTAAACGTGTGACTGGTAGACCAAAGTGTGTAATAGTAAATTTTAGGGAACTTAGCAAGGCCAGCCTGGCCCAATTTGCCCATGTCGCTGGATGACATGGCTTTCCTCCTGGCTTGGAGAATACTCCTCTGAAATCTCCTAATTCAGCTGCAGTTTCATTGGGTATTATGGCTTGCTTTAGCAAAAATCAGAAATTCTTAGGGACTTCTAGTGCTCATGGTCTGCCTCTGCAGATTTCTCAATTTCCTTCAGCTTCAAATAATCAGTATGCCAAGTGTTTAATTTTGGATAGCATGCCCTGAACCCTATAGTACATTAAAAATCATAAGTGGGATAAGAAAAAAATATAAAGAAGGATTAGTGGGCTTAGACTGCAGAAGGCTTGGGCTGTAATTTAAAATGAGATTATCAGGGTGGGTCTTAATAAGGTGCTATTTGAGAAAAGCCTTGAAGGAGGTGAGGGAGTTTGCCCTGGAGACAGCTGGGAAAAGTATTCCAGACAGAAACACTCAGGTAAAGGAACTACATCCCTGAAACAGTGGGAAAGATGGGAAATAAGAAGTGACTAAATTCTGGGTTTTCTGTCAGATTGGATGTATGTTGAAGGAAAAGCAGCAGACTGAGAAGTGCTCTGAAGCATTTGGCCTAAACAACTAGAGAGGTGAATCATCTCTCAAATGAGACAGGAAAGCCTGCACATGAATGGCTTAAGAGGGAAAATCAGGTGTGTTACTTTGGACATAGGAAAGCTCAAAATGTTGGTCGGTCACACAATCGAGTAGATACTGGGATATCACCTTCATATTTAACTTGATAATAAGAGAGCTCCAGCTGGAGATGGATGCTTTAGATTGAGTTGCTGGCAAATGTGGTAAAATAGTGATAAGGTAAGAACTAGCACACTCCAAAATTAGGAAGTTGTGGTGAAGAACAACCAGAAAGGTCAAGGGAGAAAGACTAACTAGTGAAGAGGAAAAGCAAGAGACTGTGGCACTTCAGAAACTGTAAAAACAAAAAGCAGTGTTGCAAGGAGACGGGCACAGACTAAAGCAGCATATGCTGTGGAGTGTATGAACCCTGGACTGAGACTGAACCCTAGAGTCTACAGTGGGATTGTCTTCTGCTATGGTGAGGAAGTCATTCTTGGTAGGATGATGGAGCAAAAACCTCTTTGAGAGAATTGAAGGAAGACTGGAGAGAGATCTGCACAGTGGCACAAGTAAGTCTTTAGGTTTTGTTGCAAAGGAAATCAGAAAACTGAAGCTGGAGCTAAGTGAGAGGAGGGAAAGGAGTGGGGCAGACTATCGTCTTTCTGTGCTGGTAGGAAACAGCCACTGAAAGAAGAAAATACTAAGAGGCAAAAGAAAGAGTTGTAAAATTCCTCAAATAGATGAAAGGGCATGAGATCTAGTGCATAGTTGGATGGATTAGTTTAGATGGGTTAATAAGGAGTTTCTAAACAAATCCTAGACGTTTCCTTCCAATTCTTAAAAGGACTCATTTTCATCAAATCTGATCATTAATTTAGATCCTATAATTCTCTGACAGCTTTCCAGAGTGCTTCACATATTCTACGAGTGCTGTGTATTATAGCTTAACTTGAACATAGTTGAACATGTGAACTAAATACCAGTTACTGCTGATGGATTTTTGAGTGCTATTATTTTTAACATTTTAAGAGTATTGCTTCTATGTTTATAGGTTAGGTTGGCTTTTATTTTACGGTCACTTTCCAGGACTGGTCAATATCACATTACTGCTTGAAATTAGTTAAATAGTTTTGTCTTAAACAAAAATCTATACTCTAAAGCAGTTTCTGTAAGACAGAAACTATCCTTTTATAATACCTTTAGTGCATTACGAACAGTGGTGATGAACCTGTGGCTAGTGCGTTATTCCGCTTTCTTTTGAAACAGAATATGTTTATGTACAAGTTGTTTTCTCGGAAATAAAACCTCAGTGTTCAGGTTTATTTACAGTGTTGAAACTTTATGATGAATGAATGGGCTTCAGGTGCAGCTTGGCCCTTACATTTCACAGGTTCATCACTGCCCTAGAATAATGGTTCAATTTATTCATGATGATTATTTAGACTTTATATTCTTTGGAATAACTGTTGTCTATATATAACAAAATATCATTAATTATAAAATAATTTAAAATATAGGCATGTATTTCAAATCCTATTGTATATACTGTTGAGATCAGAGTTGAGTTGGTAACAGAACAGTCTGATCTGTGCCTGTAGTTATGCAATCTTTTTCCATCTTCATTTACTTGAAAAATGAAACTGCCAAGTATTCAATATTAAGGTTTTCAACTAGCCTTACAACTATTTCATCTATTTGCCAATGACTCAGTTATGAACAGTTATTAAATTTACCACCTTAATTGTTTAAAGTTCAGGGGCATTGCATGCGTTCACATGACCATGGATCATTGGACCTGCCCCCCAAACCCTCTGCATTCTATGCTAGAATGTCCTCTCTACTGCTTCCCAGACACCTCCATTCTCCTTTCTGTCTCTATAAATAAGACATAGAAAACAGAACCATGTTACTTGGCCTTTTGTGACTGGTTTAATTCACATAGCATTATGTCATCAATGCTTTTCTATGTTATGTTTCAGAACTTTTTCCCTTTTTAAGGATGAATAATCTCTTACTGTATTTGTGTATCGCATTTTATTTATCCATTCATCCTTCAGTGTATACTTGGGTTGCTTGTATCTCCTGGGTATTATGAATAACACCGTCATGAGCATGAGTGTATAAATAGCTGTTTGAATCTCTACTTTAAATTCCTATGGGTATATACTCAGATGAGGGATTGATGGACCAGATGGCAATTTTATGCTAAATTTTTGAGCAAATTTCGTACTGCCTTCCACAGTAACTTTATCATTTTATATTCCATCCTATGATGTGCAAGGACTACAGTTTCCTCAAAAACTAACAGATCTGTGTTTAGCTTTATTTTAGTAGTAGCCATGCTTATGAGTGTGCAGAGGTACCTCTTGTCGGCTTGGTTTCCATTTCTCCAGTGGCTGGTGGTCTTGTATGTCTTCTCATGTTTTTATTTTCTCATTTATACACAGTTGTTTCTTCAGGGAGGAGTGTGTCCATTTTTTAATTCAGTAGGTTGTAATAATTCTTTATATATTCTAAATATTAATCCTTTACTAAAAATATGCATTGCAAATATTTTCTACTACTCTACTCATTGCTTTCCTATTCTGTTGCTAATGTCCTTTGGAGTACAAGTTTAATTTTTAAAATTTTTCATAAATCCTATTAACTTTGAAAATTTTATGATATTTTGGTGTATTTTCCAAGAAGTTATCAGATCCAATATCATAAAATTCTATTCTAAGTGTTATAATTTTAGCTGTCACATACATCATTGATAAGTTTTCAGTTATTTTTAGATGGTATACAAGAGTAATGTAACTTTATTATATTCATGTGAATAACCAGGTTGTCCACTACTGTTCATTGCAAACACTATGTTTTTCCCCTGAATAATCACTAACACATGTGTATGACAATACATTCCTGGACTTTCTAATGTATTTGTCAGTGTGAGTATCTTTAAGCCAGTACCACATAGTTTTGATTATGACGACTTTATAGTAAATTTGGAAATGACAAAATGTAAGACTGACTCATACTTTCCAAGATTTTTTACAGTTAGATTTACTTGAGATACTAGGTGAATTTTAGGATGAATTTGAATATTTCTGTTTAAAAAGTCTTTGAAATTCTGTTAGGGTTATATTAAATTAACTAATCAGTTTATATACTATTGAAATCTTAATAGTATGAAATTTTCCAACCCATAAACAATGTGGATATCCTTCTTCATTTTGGAATTCATTTTACTTTCTCTCTGCAATGTTTTCTAGGATTCAACGTGTGTTTTCTTATTTACTTAATTTTATTTATAAGTATCTTATTCTTTTTCATATCATTACAGATGAAGTTAATTTAATATTTTTGATTGCTTACTGTGTCTATAAAGAAATGCAATTAATTTTTCATGTTAGTTCTGTATCCTAAAAAATGTGCTGAAATCAATTAGTTTTTAGCACCTCTGTACATGAGGGGAGAGGGAGGGAGGGAGAGAGAAAAAGAGAGGTAGACAGACAGAGATAGAGAGGGAAAGACAGAGATAGACACAAAGAGATAGAGGGAGAAAGAGAGATAGACAGACAGAGATAGAGAGAGACTGAGAGAGATTTATGGTTTTCTGGTAAAAGGTGTTCTTTCCCACTTTGAATGTCATGGTGTCTCTTACTCTTGGTGCCTCATTTCCCTGAGCAGGATTCTAAGTATGATGCTGAATAGAAACACTGAAGCTGAGAACCCCTGTCCTGTAGTCCTTCACCATTAAGTACGATCTGGGTTTTCATGTAAGGCTTTTATTTTGTGGAGGTTACCTCTTGCTACTCCTAGTTTGTTGAGTACTTTGATTATGAAAAACTTCAATTTTTCAAGTATTTTCTTCACAGTGGTTGACCAGTAAAAAAATATTTTAATTTTTTAAAATATTTATTTTGTTATATGGTGTATTTGTTTGCTTGACATTTTAGCATTGGACTGGTCTTGTAATTTAGGAAAAGAATTCCACTCGATCACACTACAAAATATGCTAATGCATCGCTGATATTTCATTGTTTTGCATCAACATTCATAACGAGTGCTCATTCATCTGTAGGTATTATAGCTTGTGTCTAGTTGCCCCCTGAAGCTTCAGACAGTCACTGGAGCAGGCTTCTAGAATGTGTGATTAATTCACGATCCAGTGCTGGGATTATGAGGAGGATGGCCTGAATACAATGTGAGGCAAGGAGAGGGGCTGGCCAGCTGCCTCTGTTACTGTTTTTCCCACTGCCATTGCTCCTCCCTGTAGGCTCTTGCTCTCTGCTGTTTTCTTCTGCTGTGAAAGGCTGCCCTCTGCCGTGTGCTGCTTGGCCTTAGAACCAGCCAAGCATGCACTGAACCCTCCACAAACTGTGAGCTATAAAAACCTTTCCTTCCTTCACTTTGGGTGTTGGGTATTATGTCCCAGCAGTGGGAGAAAAGTAACTGAGGCATTAGTTTTCTATAATTATAGTATCTTCATGTTTTCATATCAAAGTAATACAGCCTCAGAAAACCAGATATGAAATAGTCTCTTCAAGTTTTTGAAGGAGTTTAATAAATAATTTTTCAATCAGATTGAGATGATATATTTTAGATATGCACTATTATCACATTTATCATAGAAAACTTCATGTTCATGCCACAGCTTGATTCTTTTCATTCCATTCCCTTGCCCTTACTTCAATCCCTCTTCTCTTCCTCATTTACAAATCATGTTTCCATTTTTTCCTTCTTTTCACATTTTTAAAAATTTTTCCCTCCTCACTCCCTTGTTCCACTTCCCAGTGAATATTTTCTTCCAAATTCCTAATAACGGTTACACATTTTGACCCCTGTTTACACTGTTTCTCACACCAGAGAAACAAGGTGGTATCTACACACGTGTGTCTAATTTATTTCATGTAAGAGAATGCTCTCAAGATGAATCAATTTACCTAGAAAAGCCTGGAGCATATCTTTCTTTATGGTAGAGCAATGCTCCACTGTATACAGCATTTGTCAACTGATGGGCATTTAGGTTATTTCTAGGATCTTGCTACTTTCTTTTCTTTCTTTCTTTCTTTCTTTCTTTCTTTCTTTCTTTCTTTCTTTCTTTCTTTCTTTCTTTCTTTCTTTTTTTTTTTTTTTTGTGGAACCAGGATTGAACTCAGGCCCCTGTGCTTGCCAGGGAAGCGCTTATTCTACTGAGCTGTCTCCCCAGTTCCCGGATCTTGCTATTAATGGCATGATGCTTTTCAATTTCTTTTTCAGGAAAATACCTATGAGGGGAATAGTTGAGTCAAATAGAACCTCCTGTCTTAGATTTCTGAGGAATCTCCACATTGATTTTCACAGTGGTTGTAGAAGTCTGCAATCCCACCAAGAGTGGACAGGGGCTCCTTTTTCCCTACAGCCCTGCCAACATTTGTTATTGGTTGATTTTTTGATAATAGCCATTCTTTCTGGGGTGAGATGGAATCTGTCATTTTAATTTGCATCTCTCAAATGATCATTGATATTGAGCTTTTTTCATATATTTATTGCTGTTTGTACTTCATCTGAGAAATGTGTATTCATCTCAGATTCCCTTTTGGGTGTTGGGTCTTTAAATTTAGGGACCCTGAGTTTTTGAATTCTTTATACGTTCTCAATAGCAATCTGTTGTCTGAGGGACAGCTGGAAAACACTTTTCCCACACTGTACCTTGCCTGTTCACTATTCTGGTGGTTTGTCTTGTTGTGCAAAAGTGATGAATATTGATATTTATTATTCATTAAATGTTTTGTAGAAATGAATGGTGCAATTATAAGCAGTACTTTTGCTATTAAGACTTACCTATGAACATGGGTAGTCTCTCAGCCACAGGCTTTTGCTGATTTTGTGTTTGTTCATGATTCACTTGTGGCAGTTTGTGCCTTAGTTGGGACTTTTTCTATTTAATTTGGGTTTGCTTATTTGTTTCTGTGTGTCCACAGTGCTATCTTATAATCTTTTTATTTCTCTAAAATCAGTAGTAATATCTTCACTTTCAGTCTAAATTTAATCAGTTCAATCATATCTATTTTTTCTCACCTATTTTACCTAAAACTTTTTCAATTTTGTTGATTTTCTCCAGAACCAATTCTTTGTTTCATCTATTTAATCTATTTTTCTTTTTTCAATTTTGTCACTGTTATAATCTTTATTATATCCCCCATTTGCTAGTTTTTGTTTGGTTTGTTTTGCTTTTTTCTAATTCCTTAAGGAATGAAGTCAAGTTGTTGATTTTAGACCTTCTTCATTTTTAATGAAGATACTTCCAGCTATAACTGCCTCTAACAGTACTACAGTTTTGCTATGTTCTGTAAGATTTTATAGGTTCTGTAAGCTTTGGAATATTATGTTTTTATGTTTATTCATCTCAAGATATTTTCTAAAGTCCTTTGTGAATTCTTTCTTGTGCCTTTTATTATTTAATATTATATTGCTTTATTTCTATGCTTTTTGTAGATTTGTGTTTCTCTTTCTCTGTTGATTTTATGGCCTTGTTTTCTTGTAATTAGAAATGGATAGTTGTGTTCTTTCAATACAGATTTAAAAAAAATTATTAAGACATGTTTTGAGGTTTAGCATATGATCAATCTTGGATAATATACACTCTTGAAAAAATGCTTATTCTACTATTCTGGCCAGGTATAATTGATTTATAATGTTCAAATCCTATTTCCTGTTTTATTATTCTTGATAATATTGAGAATTAAGCCCTAGACCTTGTGCATGTGAGGCAACAAAACCACTTATGTTTCTTTGGAGACAAGGCCTTGTTAAGTTGCATAGCCTGGTCCAGAAACAGTCATCCTCCTGCCTCAACCTCTCCCATCTAGAATTATAGTTCTGTAACACTGCACAAGGTTCCATTTCTTCTATTTCATTATTGCTATTTAGTCTAGCTGTTTTATACACTTTCATTGAGCACCTCTGACTACTTTAGAACTAGCTATTTCTCCCTTAAGTTTCATTAATTTCTACATAGTATTTCTTCAAAATGTAATGTGAGTTTGCTCCATGCATATTTATAATTATTATGCCTTCTTGGGGAGTTTACCGTCATATCATTTTGTACTGTCTTTCTCTGTGCCTTATAAGATTTATAAACTAATGTTTATTTTGTCTGACTTTAGCACAGTTTTCCCTATTCTCTTTTACTTACTTTCTATGGATGATCTTTTTTTTTCACTTCCAAAATTAAATTAGTCTCTATTCCATAAGGTATTTTCTTCTTTCTTTCTTTCTTTCTTTCTTTCTTTCTTTCTTTCTTTCTTTCTTTCTTTCTTTCTTTCTTTCTTTCTTTCTTCTTTCTGTCTTTTGATTAAAGAGTCTAATCTGTTTAACTTAATGTAATTTTTATAAAGAAATCCAAGCTACTACATTTTTGCTTTTGTCAATTTGTATACTTTAATACCTCCTCTTCTTGGTTGCTACCTTCATTTGTGTTTATTTTATTTTTGTACTAATTTTCTTTAATTATCTTCTAATTTCATTCTGTGTACACTTTAGAGATATTGTTTTTCTAATCAACATGCATCATATATAACATCTGAAAGTTACAAAATCACTTAAAACTGATACCAGTTTAACTTCACTTGCACACAAAAACTCAACTGCCTACACCACCTGCGCCACTTTGCGTTATTTGGCTTTAATAATTATTACTCATTTTATTTTGTTTACAAAAATGTTAAAAGAAAAGTTGCAATCCAAATTATAGTCATATTCAATTTTCTATTTCTGTCTGTGCTTACCCTGTGAAGATCATTGTGCATCTTTAATAGAGTTAAGATTCTGTTTGTCCTGTCTTCCAAAGAATCTCTTAACAAGTCTTCAGAGGCAGGTGTAGAGGTGGTAAATTCCTTTAGTTTTGTTTATCCGAGGCATCTACATTCCCCCATCATGTTTCAGGCTCACTTTCTTTGAACACAGAACACTTAGTAGACAGCTCTCTTCCCTAGAACTTTATCCACAGCATCTTAGCGTGCTCTAGGTTCCAAGGTTTCTATGGCAAAATCCACTGATGATTTTCTTGAGGATCCATATTTCTCTGGCTGATTTTATAAATGCCATTTTGCTTTGAGTACTGATTTTATGATGTGCTTCAGCTTGGATGTCTTTGAATTATGTCTGGTAAAGCGTCATAGGTTTCTACATCCATAACATTCCTCAAATTTGAGGATTTTTGAAGAAAGCTTCATGTGTTTTTCTGTCTTCCACTCTTCTTTTTTTCTGAAAATGCTCTAACATGAACATCGGTGTCTTTGATGGTGTCTCCTACTGCCCTAAAACCTTTCTTCTAGGACTCAATAATTTCAGGCTACTTTCATTGCAAGTTCATTGATTCTTTTTCCTTGTGCCTTTTTAAATCTACTTTTAAACTCCTTAAAAAAATTAAAATTCAGTTCTTATATTTCTCCACCCTAAGGATCTCCACTTGATTCTTTTTACAATTTAATTTTTATTTCTTTGTTGATATTGTCATTTTGTTCAGATATTGTTTTCCTGATTACTTCGGTTCTTTGTGGTCTCATTTCAGCTCTTCACAGCATATTTAAGGTCAGTGTTTTACAGTGAAAATCTCAAATGCCTGTTTTTCTTTAGAAATGGTTTCTGAAAAGTTATTTTGTTCCTATGAATGGACCATGCTTTCTTGCTTCTTTTTATAACTTATTACTATTTGTTGAGATTTGGCTATCAAAAGTTAAAAAAAAAAAGCAGCAAACAAGTAAAGAGTAAAACCAGCCATTCCATGTGTCCTTACATTCCACTGGGTACAGGGGTAACCCTCACTGATAAGGAGGGACACACTGAAGATCTTGACCTGGATGACTTTTACCATCCAGAACAGATAATAAACTTCTTCTCAGTTCTTTTCTGGTCACTGTTCTGAGTGTCTCAGGGCAGATTAGGAAGGGAAATTTAAAAATATATTTTGCTACTTAAAGGACCATACATAAGTGTCCTTATTTTCTAAGTACACTGAACCCAGCTTCTTCCTGGTGCTTTGGTTTCATTGTGCTTGTTTACCTGCACCCTTCTGTCCAGAGCATGAGCATGTGGCATTCTTCCTGAGGCCTGCACTGGCATGCCACTGTCTCCTACAGCCTTCACCTGTGTGAGACGCAAGTGCTGTTAGGATTCCTTGTGTTTCTATCAGGAAACACAGAGGCCGAGTTTGGACACTTATAGACAGGACAGAGCACTGCACATGATCTCTCCTGATCCTTCCAGCTCAGGGAGGCAGCCGGGAGGGGTGCTGCCAAGGGTACCATGCCGACCAGAAGATGGGATGGGTGAAACCACAGCAGAATGAAGCTCACTAGCTGATCAAGTATATGCTTTTCATATTAGATTGTGTATTTAGATTCTATAGTTATTTGTCGGCTTTCTGGAGTTTTTTGGACGCATTTTAGCTGTGCTTTTGTTACTTCCTCACAAATAAGTTCCCGATGTTTGCAGTACTGTTGGCATTGTTGTCTCCCAGGAGTTGCTCGGTCTCCTCAGGATGAACACTTCACAGATCTCCTCTCTGTGAGTGTTCCACACTCTGCCATTCTCCGCTTCTAAGAATGAATGCATCACAGCCTGGGGAGAGTAATGTGGGTGTTTCCGTGGATTCTATAGATATCCAGCTGCCCTCCAGAACCAAAATTGTAAGTATTTGGATTTGGAGGTAAAAGTATATTTCATTTGCAATATTGTTTCAGAGTGTTCCACAGCTTGCCGGAGAGTGTTTTACAGTTTACCCTGACTGTGCTCCCTGACATTTTTTCCTCATGACCTGGACAATTCACATCACAGAAAATTTCTGGTAGACATATGGAGCTTGCAGCAAGGTCCTGGGAAGTCACAGGGTGCCACATAAGATGCTGGAGGAAATCATGGTTTCTCTCTAAATTAGCTGTGATTACAATACACAGTACACTAACCATTGCTATTTTCAAATTATTTTCTTATGGAATTTTGCTATGTTTCTTCATAGAAGCAATAAATTTTAAAGGGAGCTTATAATAAAAGAGAAAATCACTTGCACGTAGTATGTGGCATAGCAAATACTGAGCACTTGAAACCAAGTGTGTGCAGCCAGCAGAGGCACAGTTGTAAGATGAGAAGCTCGAACTCAGAAGCACTCTTCAAGCTTTTCTGGTATCATGAAAGCCATGCACTTACCTTGAAGTCAAGGAGCAGAGAAGCACATTCTGTCCACATTATGCCCCCAAAAAAATGTGCTCTGTAACTAAGGCCAACCACAGTGGAAGTGGGAGGCATACTTCTGCCAAGAAAGTGAAGTATTTTTAATAATGTCTATTGCAACAACAAAACTGTGAAGTTAGGCAGACTAAAGAGAAATCCATCCTGGGGTACAGCTGATACATCAGAATCAAGTTTGAGCAGATCCAACAAGCAGGAATGTTATCTAAACAGATACTGGTTGCATGGATACCCTACTTCTCTTCTCTGCCCTTGAATTTCTAACCTCACTGTGACTTAAGAACATCACTATGACCAACAGACAGAAGAAGAGAGGAATCTGACCAGATTCCCAGATATGTCAATAAAAAATACTGACACTAACTGAAAATCGATCCTGCCTCTTGATCTCAGAGACATGGCAGACAGGCAGAAAAGGAAACCCTCCTGGGTCAAGCTCATCATCCATCCTGCTTAGATGGAGAGCCAGCCAAAAAAAAAAGACAGGGAAAGACTCCTGAATCCAAGGCTTGAAAGGAGTAAGGCTGGATGGGAAGGAAGGTGGGAGGAAGTCTGTGCTTGTCCTCCAGGTGCAGATAAAAAATGCCCACCCCTGAATCTTTTTCTCATCTCATTGCCCAGCAGGAAGCATCCACCAAAGAGTAAATGCTGAGTAAAAGCTGGGGAGGAAGATTTCTCCAGTGGGTTTCAGATAGCCTCCCTCCTCATCTGCTGTGATGCATATTGTGGGGGCAGAGATGGAGGCTAGGAATGGATCCAGCAATATAAGTTCATTGCTACCAAGGCATTTTTACCTAATATCTTTGAGAGCAAGATAAATAGAAATATGACATAATTTGTTTTGGTAATGTTTGTGCTATTTTTCATTTTTTGATACACGGTCTCCCTATGCAGTTAGTATTCACAGAGACCTTCTTGTCTCAGCCTCCCTAACACTGGCATCACAGGCCTGTACCACCACACCTGGTTTTAGGGATGACACAGTTCACCAAGAGACCTGATGCCTGTACAGCATGTATTACCAGAGATTTAACTTGGGACCTTGCACTTGCCAGGCAGGTGCTTAGATCACTGAACCATCTGCTGAGTCTCACCATTTCTTGAAAATTATATAAATCACTTTTAAGAATTTAAGGCCATTGAGCTGTTTGCCGCTCAGAGAAGTGTTGCCTTGCCTTCTTAGAATGATATAAATATGCATAGGTGTTTCTATTAGCCCCACCAGTCAAGCCTTGCAGAATAGTTCTCCTAGAAACATACCACACAGCAATACTTCATGTCAAAGGACACCAAGGAGCTTTGCCCATGGCCTCATAGCCATAAATAAGCTTCACCCAGAAGATGCTAGCCTAATGGAACAGTGTAATGTTCAGCTCCCTGGAGACTCAGTCAGGACATAAGCAGTAGGACCAATACACTCCTGGCATTGGTATGTGCAGCACCGGCCATCAGTATGAGGTTGTGCTCTTCAGTTGTTGCAATGGATGGACATATAGCCAAGTGTCAGGAGTAAAAATGGTTCCTCTTCCTATAGCAACATTCAGTTGCCTTGTTATAAAATTTCTTTTCCATCAACCTTGAATCTTACTGCAGTAGAATTTCCAATGCACATATGTGGAGAATTAGAGAACTCAGGGAGTGTGGTGAATGTAATTCTGGATAAAGTGCTCCACTGTTGCCTTGTTAATGTTGACTTCTTTTTAATTTTTTTAATTTTATTTATTTTTTTATTTTATTGAGCTACAAATGTCAATCAGACAATTTCAAGATGCCTTAACAATACAGATTCGATAAATTAATACATTGCAAACTGTTTTCATAATGTTTTGGTATTGTACAAGGTGCATACAGATATTATTTTAGCAGATATCTCTTATCAGTGAATTAAGAGTGTAGCTGAATTTTATACCTGAATTATATCAAAAACTCAATAATTATTTTCCTAGTGGATGACCATAATGTTGACTTCTTATGTTAACAGACATGAGGAGGAAAGACTAGAACTAATGAGATTAATTGTTCTTGTCTACATGAGGAGCTGGGATTGGTTTTACATACCAAAGATACATAAACTGGTTACTTCATTGAGAAAAAGCAGAATCTTGTCCGTGCACTTAATTCTTTTATGACTCTGGTGCCACAATTCATTCCACCAGAATCATGGAAAGAATTAAGGTCATGAATTTCCATGTTTGGTCACAACTGCAAAGGGGCAAGCTCAGAAACACAACACTAGTGTAGGGAAACTGGTGGCTTACAGTCCTGGTTGATTAAAATTGGATCCCACTACCACCTGTGTAATTCTGAACATCCTAACAGCTGTCCAGGAGAGAGGGGACATAGAAAGCTAGAAGAGGGGGAAGTGGTGGACATCAGTTGCAGTCCTGAATACAGCTGTTCTGGTAGCTAGTGTGTGTAATTCACTGGGATGCTTAAATGTCCCAGGAGTTCACAGAGGCTCAAAAAATTATAGGGAACTTTGAATTTGGATTTTCTTGCCACTCTCCACTCTTTAGAAACATGCAGACATGCATGCATGATGGAAGTTCTCTCATGTAGGAACAAAACTGAATATAGTGAGCAGAGAAAGTGCCTACCACTGGCACTGCATGATTTCTAACCCTGGTGTCCGCCACAAAGCCTTTATCATCACATTGACAGCTCATCCTCCCAATGCTTCAAAACTTGGATCAAAGGCTGCACCAGATGCCTTAGGATCCTGTGTCCTAAGTGGCCATTAAAGGGGAGCTGAGGCAATTCAGAAATGGGAGGCTATTTATTTATTTATTTATTTTTATGTATTTAGTACAAAGTCTATGGGGTCTTATTACCCAGATTGGCCTCATGGTGTTCTTCCTGTTTTCAGCCTCCCAAGCACTGGGATCACCATGTCCAGTCTCAATCACTTGCTCAGTGTGCCCCAGGGGTGGGGCCGGCATGGCACCCTGGGGATCAAACCTGAGTCCCTGCATCTGCCTAAGCAAATGCTTTAATCCACTGAGCTATCTGGCCAGCCCTATGGGAGGGTTGCATGGAAAAGTTCAACTAGTAGAAAACAGGAAGTGAAATGCAGACTAAAAAAGAGGTTTCCCTGGCCCCTATCTCTGGTAGACCACTGGGAGGCACAGACTTGGAGCACATATTGTTTTGGTTTTTGTCTGCATGTACCTCTAGAGCCTCATGTGGTCATGGGGAGTAAGCTGTTTGGAGGTGGCTGAATATAGACTTTATGATTGGCTTATTGCCTAGTGCTAGGACTGGGCAGTCTGAATGCTGCACACACCCTGGGGCACATAGCCTGAATATAGCATAAGGGAGGGAAAGGGGCTTGCTCTGCCATCTTTGCTTTGTTGCTCTTGTTTCACTGCTTTCTCTAGCCATGAACGGCTGCCCCCTGCCATGTGCCACTCTACTTTGGAGCCAGCTGAGCATGGACTGAAACCACCAAAAACTGTGAGCTAAACAAACCTTAATTTTGGATATTGGATAGTTTATCACAACAGTGAGAGATATGTAACTAAGACATGCACCACCACAAGAAAGCCCACATGTGGCACAGGGTGGAGGACCACCTGAACAGTTCTCCTTGAAAGAACAGTGATCATCTCCATTTTGGCTGAGCCTGACCCTACTTCCTTGGATTGGTTGTTTGTTTTTGTTTTTGTTTTTGTTTTTGTCTTTTTTTTGAGACAGGGTCTCACTATGCAGTTCAGGCTTGCCTTAAACTCACTTTGTAGCTCAGGCTGGTTTCGAACTCACAACAATCCTCCTGCCTCAGCCTCCCAAGTGCTGGGATTACAGGCCTGCACCACCACGTCCGGCTCCTACTTCCTTGTACTAATAGGTACAGAGCTGGCTAGGACTTTTCCTTATCCCTTCAATTGGCATTATGCAGTACATATTGGTCTAGCCAAGGTGTTGATGGTAGTCTTTGAAGATGGCATGTGATGACCCACACCTGCTGCTCTTTAATATGAGCTAAGTCAAGACAGGATAAAGAGCCAGTGTCCCATGCTGTCAGCTCAAGATAGAGCTATGACTTCCTGAGGCTTGAAAGATTACACATCAGAGCTGAAGCACCAGATCCCAAAACATTATATACTATCTCTAGAGTATAAATACAAATTAATTTTCTGCATATCCTTCTCTCGGCATATGATAGAGGTAAATGCAGGCCACGTACCTAGCCCCACTCACAGTACTCACCTACTTCCTGCAAATCTCAGTCCTTTATCTTCAAGGTACTCCTCTTTCACTACTGAATAATACCTGGATGAGGCCCTGGACTGGCTCTGTATTCAGGAAAGCCATCTTCGTGGCTGGACGTAACGTCCCTTGGTTCCCCATAATTATAAGTATGCTTTAGTGTCTTTATTTTTACCATGGATTGTTCTAGGAGTGGTAGATTGGATTTAATTTGGTGGGATTCCAATAACATATTTTTAGGATTACAAATATAGACTTCTTGGCCCACACAAGGGCCAGGAGGGGCCTCCTACAGCACAGGTCTCATAGATGGTTGCAAAGAACACTGAGTGACTGGCTTTGTCTTTTCCCTCCTACACAAGGAGAAGCACAGTGGCGTTGTATTTTTTACCTCTCTGTGTTATAGTTCACTCCTTCCTTATTCTTGCGGTGCTGGGTCTGTAACTCCCATTGGAAATATTGGCGTCATGATTTCTAAGGAGTCCTGGATACGAGATGCACCCTCATCTGTAAGTATGCATTTTAGGTGCATCCTCCTCACCAATCACATCACAACATGTCTCCTTAGCTGTAATCTCTTGTGGTGAAACGCATTCCTGTTGGGTCCAGGTAAGCTCCAGTCACTGTACTGAATGCAGCCTGCTCTCTTGGAGTGTCACATTTCTTCCATAATGCACCAGTCCCATGACAGCCAGCATGCTGGGATGTATCCTGATTTTGAGAGCCGCTCCTTTGACTTCACCTCCACCTCCAGTGCCTGCCAATTTCTCAGCTATCTTTTACTGCTGATCAGAATTTAAATAGAGGTCTAAAATCCAGCATTTAAAGATGAAGCCCAAACAGTTAATCAAGGCAGCGAGAGTGAGCAGCTACTGAGGTACGAAGGGAAATGATTGATGCCATCCCAGAACTCATAAAAATATGATTCAATGAGTAGTTGGGTTTTTTTTCTTTTTTTGAATCTTTTCCTATTCTCTGTGTGTGGTGTGTAATGCTCACATTCCTTGTATAAAGTCAGTGTATGGCAGAATACAACCCAAGTCCTTGTCACACTCCCTGTGCTCCTGCCCATCTCTTTCAATCTCCTAATCCCCTTCGCTAGGAGAAAATGCTATCTCCCTATGCTCTATCTCTCCTACTTTCTATTTATTTTCTATTTTGCTCTTTATAATATGGGTTTCTCCTGTATGAAACACCACATGATAGATAAGCCCTTGTGTCATTTTACCTCCATCTGTTGTGTTCTTAATGCAGGCCAAGATTTTGTCCATTTCATCTACTAAAACTACACATTCCAGTGTTCTTCCTCATGATTATTTCCCCTATGAATGTATTGTCTGAACCCTAACCTCATTAGACCATTTGGAGGAATTTGAACCATTTTTTTATGGGTTCTGAGGTGGCATCCATCGTTTCCCATCCTACCTCAGTGGCAGATCATGCCTCCTGCCTTGATTAACTGCCTGGTCCCCATCTTTAAATACTGTTTTTTAAACCCCTGTCTGTCTATAACTTCTGATCAGCTGATTTCCCCCAGGCCCTGGCTTCTTATTCATCTGTATCCTGAGCGGTGCCACAACCTTGGCTGCAGGCCCAGTCTATTCACTATATGCTATGTTTGCTCAAGACCTGCCTGCCCAGCAGGAACTTCTGATGCATCATACATTCCTGCGTGTACACACACACACACACACACACACACACACGCACACACAAAGTGGCACATATCGCTCACTTCTTGTACAATACACAACTCTTCCAACTGCTCTCAAAGCACACTTGGGAAGAAGAATTATTTACACTTTCTTCATTACACTCTACAAACAGCACATCAAAAATCCTCATTAACATTTTTAAAACTAAATCCTGCAATCCACTGCTTCTTCTGGTTCCACTGGTGGCAGCTGAGACATACCAACAAAGTATCTGGGATGATTGCCATCCCATTGTAACAGAGCCTCCCCCTGGCCTGTCCTCCCTCTCTCCCTCCCTTCCTTCCTTTCTTCATTTCATTTTATCCCTTTCTTCCCTATTTCCTTTCTTTATTTCCCTCTCTCTCTTCCTCTCTTTATTTCTCCCTTATAATTGGTTTTTTGCATAGCAGCTATCCCTCATTCCTTAAAATGTAAATTCAATTATTTATTCCTGGTTCATAAGCTTCCAGTGATTTTCTAGCCCACTATGAGAGAACAATCACATAAACCAACACATAAATGTTTTTCTCAGGCATGTAAAGTTCTCCATCAAGAGGCTCCTGCCTTTTTTTTTATTTTAAGGAGAGGACACATTACAATTAAAACAGAAAACAATTACAAGTGATACAGAGTTTCACTTAACAAAGTAATATTAATCTCACAGTTTTGTTATAACACACAGTGTTGTCTTCCAACCAGTTATTTATATTAACAGATATATGCATGCAAAATTGGAAGAAGAAAAAAGAAAAGATATGTGTAAGAAATCAAGAAGAGAAAACATACTAATAATTGAAAAGAGGAAACAAAATAAATTAAAACATTGACTGCTTCTTTCCATAGACCAGCAGAAATGCACAGTGCAGTTGTTCAAACCATGTGGTCAACATACATAGACAAATCCCTTTCATCCACTCCCTCTCCTGTCCTCCTCAACTCAATAAAACTTGTCCTTTTAAATAAGTTCATTTACTTTTCCCAATATCTCTTGTACCCTTCAGATTCCACTTTTCTCTTACAGGTTCTCACACTAAGGAGTCAATATGATGTTTGCACATGAAGGTCTGATTGATTTTACTTAAGAGTATGTTCTATAGTTGTATCCATTTACTGACAAAAGACTCAAACTTATCCTTTTATATAGTTGACTAATACACCATTATGTGAAAAACACAACTTCATTATCCATTCTTTAGTTGATGGGCATCTGAAGTGTCTCCAGGATTTAGTTATGACAAATTGTGCTGCTATAAACATGGATGCACATATGTCACTGTGCTGTGTGGCTTTTGGTTCTTCTGGAAAAATATCCAGAGGGGAACATCTGGCTTGAGTGGGATCTTTAGTGCAAGCTTTTGAAGAAATCTCCATACTAGTCCCCATGGTGGTTGTACCAGTCTGCACTACCACTAACAGTGCAGAAGGGTTCGTTTTCCCTACAGACCCTCCAGCATTTGTTATTGGCTGACTTGATGTTAACCATTCTTTCAGGGGTGAGAAGGAATCTCAGTGTTGTTTTAATTTGCATTTTTCAAATGAACAAAGGTATTGGACTTTTTTCATATATTTATTTATTATTTGTATTTCTTCCTCTGAGATGTGTATATTCATCTCAGATGCCCATTTTTGGATTGTGCTTATGAATTTGAAGAGGTCTTATTTTTTCAATTCTTTATGTGTTCAAGAAAGACCTTTGTTGGAAGCCCGGTCAGCTGTAATTTTTTCTGTTTTTAGTTTTGGGGTTTTCTTACGCTGCTATAGATTTGCTTTGAACTGCAGAAACTTTTCAAAAAGTGCAATCTCAGTTGTTGGTTCTTTGAAGTATTTCCCTTGCCATCTGTTTTTGCATATGAACTCTACCTACCACTATGTCTTTAAGATTTTTTATCTACATTTTCCTGCAGAAGATTTGGTGTTTATGTTTTAATATTTAACTTTTTGATCCATTTTGCTCATAGTTTTATGCATGGTGATAGCCATGGGTGTAGTTTTTGCCTTCGGTATGTGGAAAGCCAGTTTTTCCAGCACTATTTACTAAAGAGGCTTTATTTCCAGTGAGCATGTTTGAGCCCTATATCAAAGATAAGGTGGCTGAGTTTCTTTGCAGTTGTGTCTGCATCTTCCAATCTGTTCCACTGATTCTCAGGTCTGTCTTTATGCCAGTACCATACTGATTTTATCATAACAGCTTCATAGAATAATTTCATGTCGGGGATTGTGATGCCTCCTGACTTTCCTTTGTTTCCCAGAATTGCTTTTGATACTCTGAGTCTTTTCTGGTTCCAAATAGATTAGACAGAAGTTTTCTCTAGGTCTGTGAGGTACACTAAAGATATTTTGATTGGGATTGTATTGAATCTGTATAACAATTTTGGGAGTATGGCCATTTTCACAATTTTTATTCTTCCTATCCAGGAGCATGGAATATTGTTCCACTTTCTCAAATCCTCTTCAATCTTTTCTCAGAGTGGCATAATTTTCAGTGTATAAATGTTTTATGTCATTTGTGAGACTGATTCCTAAGTATTTCATATTTTTAGAAATTACTATAAAAGTCATGGTTTCCCTAATTTCTTTCTCGATGTGTTCATTGTTTATATACAAAAATGCTATTGATTTTTGGGTGTTGACTTTGTATTGTGCCACATTTCTGAATTTGATGATTAAATCTACAAAGTGCTTTGTGGAGTTTTTGGTGTCCTCTATGTAGAGTATAATGTCATCAGCAAACAACAATAATTTCACTTTTTCCTTTCCAATCATTATGAGTTTTTCAAATTTATTTCCTTGTCTAATTGTCCTTGCTAGTTTTTCCAGAATTATATTGAATAGGAGTGGAGACAGTGGACATCCTTTTCTTGTTCCTGATTTTAAAGTGAAGGTCTTCAAATTTTTTATCATTTAGTATGATTTTAGCTAGTGTTTCTCATAGATGGCTTTTACCCACTTGAGATGTAGGTCATCTGTTTTAATTTTTGTGTAGGTTTTTAAAAAATCAATAATGAGGGTTGAACTTTGTTAAAAGAATTTTCTCCATCTATTGATATAATCATGTTTTTTCCCTTGGTTCTATTGATATGGTGTATTACATTTATGAATTTTCTTTGTTGAGCCTTCCCTACATTCCTGAAATGAATCCAATTTGGTTATGTTGTATAATCTTCTTCATGGTTTGCTGAATTCTGTTTGCAGGTACTTTAATGAAGATTTTTTGTGCCTATATTCATAGAGATTGGCCTGTAACTCTGGTTTTTACTTGGATCTTTGTCTTGTTTTGGAATCAGAGTAATACTTGCCTCTATGAATGAGTTTGGTTGAATTTCTTTCCTTTCAATTTTATTGAGGAGTTTGAGAAAAGTTGATATTAAATCGTCTCTAAATTTCTTGTAGAATTCTGCCATGAATCCATGGGAACATGGGTATTTAACTGTTGGTACTTTTTTATTACATTTTAAATTTCATTTTTGGGGGGGGGTTTCAGAGTTCGTGTATCTTCTTGACTCAGCTTTGGCATTTCACATGAATCAAGGAAACCGTCAATTTCCTCTGTGTTTTCTATCCTGTGAGAGTAAAGATTGTTGAAGTAGGTATTAATGATCTTCTGACTCTCTAGTCTATAGAGATTTTGCCCTTTTCATTCTTTATTGCACAAATTTGGGCTTTTTCTTTTCATTTTTTTGGATTTGATTGGCTAAGTGTTTATCAACTTCATTCTTTCAAAGAACCAACTCAGTTCATTTAGTTTTTGTATTGTTTTCTTTATCTCCAATGCATTTATTTCTGCTCTAATATTTATAATTTCCTTTTTTCTTTGTGCTTTGGGCTTGACTTGTTCCTCTTTTTTTGGAACTTGAGGTGGATCGTAAGATCATTTATTTGGGCATGTTCTATTTCCCTAATGTACAAATTTCCCACTGTCAATTTTCCTCTTAAGACAGTTTTCATTGCATCCCACAGATTTTGATAAGTTGCATCTGCAGTTTCAATTGATTGCAATTATTTTTTAATTTCTTCTTTAATTTCATCTGGTTGTTTATGAGGTTATAATTTCCATATGTTAATGGTGTTTTTGCAATTTCTTTTGTAAATAATTTCCAGCTTTATTGCACTATGATCATATAGTATGCATGGGATAATTTTAATTGCTTTGCATTTACTTAAGGGTGCTAGTATATAGGCTATTTTGGAGAATGTCCCATGTCCAGCTGAGAAGAATGTGCATTCTATTGTTGCGGGATGAAACACTCTGTAAAGGTCTACCAAGTCAATTTCTTCACAAGTTTGGTTTAGTTGTATTATTTCTTCACTTTTTTTTCCTAGTTGATCTATCTCTTTATGATAGTAGTGTGTTAAAGTCCCACATTTTTATTGTATTATTGCTCATGTGATTTTTTTCATGTCTATCAAAATTTGTCTTATGTAGGAGAGTGCCCCTACATTGGATGCATATATATTTATAGTTGTTATCTCTTACTCTTAAAGGTTTCCCATAATAAGAAAGTAGTGAGCTTCTTTATCTCTTTGGGGGATTTTGGGGTTGAAGTTCATATTGTCAGCAAGAAAGATAGCTAACCCTACTTTTTCCTAATTTCCTTGGCATGGAGGATAGTTTTCCATCCTTTGACTTTTAGTGTGTGAATTTCCTATTGAGTTAAGTGTGTTTCTTGTATGCAACATATTGTTGGACTTGGTTTCTTAATCTATTCTTCAAGTCTGTTTCTTTTGATTAGTGAATTCAGGCCATTTACATTAATCACTATAATTGATACATATTTGCTTATCTTTGTCATGCTATTTTCCTGTTATAGGCTCCCTGCTTTGTCTCTCTTTTTAATTACTTGCTCTGTTTGATGGTTTCCTTTCTGTTGTTCTTGAAATTGTGATCAATTCTTTTTCATGTATTTAGTAAAGGATCTACAGGGTCTCACAACACAGATCAGACTTGTATATATCCTTGTTTTTCAGCCTCCCAAGCGCTGGGATTACAGATGCACACCACCATGCCCATTCTCAATCACCATCTCAGCATGCCCTTGGGATGAGGCCAGCACATCAGGCCATGTATCCAAAATCCAAGCCCCTGCATCTGCCTAAGAAGGTGCTTTAATTCGCTGAGCTATTTGACCAGACCTTTGTGATCTCTTCTGTCTCTTTCTAGATTATCTGTCAGTATGCTTTGTATGGTTGGTTTGGAGGTCATGAATTTCTTCAACTGTTTTTTGTCATATAAGGAACTTATTTCACCATTAAATTGGGTAGATGTTTTTGCAAGGTACATCAGTCTTGGTTGGAAGTTATTTTCTTCCAGGATCTGAAATAATTCACTCCAAGCTCTTCTTGATTTGTTGGTTTGTGTTGAGAAATCTGTCATGATTCTGATGGACTATCCATTTAGGTGATCTGTTTCTTCTCTATAGCAGCTTTAATGTTCTGTTCGTTTGCTGAATTTCTGATATCTTGATTATTATGTGTCGAGGTGTAGATTTATTGTGATTATGACTGTGTGAAGTTCTATATGCCTGACTTATTGGTATGTCAGGTTCTTTTCTTGTATTTAGAAAATTTCTGCTTGTACTTGTGCAAAAAGTCTTTTTGTGTCATTTGTGCTGTCACCCACTGCTTTATTAACACCTATTATTCTTATATTATTTTTCTTTGTATTGTCTGCTAGCTACTAAATTGTTACTGCCTTGTTCTTTGTTAGTTTAAGAGATCTTTTACTTCATATTCATTAGCTGCCACACTGTCTTTAAGGTCTGAAATTCTATCTTCAGTTTCATTCAAATAGTTTTGACACCTTTCAGTGGAGTTTTTAATTTATTTTATTTTTATTTTTTATTTTTTATACCAGGGATTGAAATCAGGACCTTGCACTTGTGAAGAATGTAAGCTGCTGAGCTATCTCTTACTTTCTTGGATATCTGTTTGAATCTGTTTTATGCATGCTAGTTCTTTCCTGCATTGTTCTTTCAGTTCTAACATCATTTTTCTAATCTCTTCTATTTTTCTATGTCTTCTGTAGCTGTGCTGAGCAATTCTTTCATGATTGTTGCCTTTCTTTTAGGACCTGAGAGATTATTCCTGATATTATTTCTTCTATAGTCTGATGGGTTTGTTTCTTTACTTCAGTTGCTCTCATTTCAGAAATTTCGGGAGTGTGATTTCTGAGTTCTTGCATGTCTTTGTCTCCTGGAATGTCCTAGGTAGGCTAAAGGACTGAGATTACCTTTTGCTTCTACATTTCAAAGCATTTTTAAGCTCCCAGTAATCACCCTGACAGAGTCCCACAGGCTACCCAGAGACTGCCAAGTAATTAAGTGACTTTATGAAAGTTCACACCTACTCAAGCTGGGCCCACAGACTTCAGGTCTCCTGCATCCTGTAGGCCACTCAGAGAGTTCTTCTAAGTTCTTAAAAAGATTTGGCCCAGCACTAACAGAAGCTCCATGTCTGTGCACTGGTGCTAAGGAAGGTTAGAGTTTACCAGAGTCTTCCAGGCTGCCCAGAGTCCACCAAAGCTCTAAAATGGCACCAGGAAAGTTCCACACCTGTCCACAGGGTCCCACAGATAGCAGCTATCCTGCATCCTGCAGGCTCCCAGATCCTGCCTCTTTGCCATTTCACCCCTTAAATGTCTTACACATGTACAGCTAGATTCCCTTATAATTTCTCCAGCACCCAAGTGCATGTGCCCATACCCCAAAAGCTTTCTATTCTGCTTTTCAGACATTCTCTTTGGTAAGATTTTCATGGCTTCCACATCTACAACTTCCACATCTCTGGGCAGGTTCTTACAGTGCATTCTTTCTTCCTGTTTCCTCCCACATTGTTTCCTGTAGCTTCCTCAGTAACAATGCCTTCCATACTTATGTGAGTATTTTCTGTCTTCTTTCTAGGTCCACAGGGTTCAAGATAATGTTTCACTCATTACTGTATCATCGAAGGGATAAAAGAACTCTTGGCTCATGGTTGGCATTCAGGAAGTATTCATTGAATGAATAGATGACTAAGTAAAATGACTTAATTGTTCTTTAACACTAATACTCACATTCATGCCTAGATTTGCTTATTCATTTAAGCCACCTGTTCTCTTTTGTGAGCTTATTCAGTCTCACCTTAAGAGCTTTAGACTCTGCCCATTACTTTACAAACTAAAGTGTTAGATTCTCCCTTAGGTGTTAAGGTTTGGGATTAGGAATTCATTTTCCCAGGATTTAGCTCTGTGTCACCCTGTGTGCTCTGGATTTTGGAGGGTTCTATAAGAACTGGTTTCCTGGTTCCATTTGCCAGGTTGTTATTAATGATGGAGGTTCAAAAGTGACTGTACTCGATATGAAAGTCTTCATTGGACATCCTAGCACAGTTCCAAGAAGCTCTGTTTCTGACTTCTGGAGCTAAATATTTTCCTCCAAGTTATCTATATAAAAGTATCTTTCACATTTCTACTTTTTTCAGACCAGGAAAGAAGGGCTTTTCTTAGTGAGCACAGCCTGCTTCTTGTATCACTGCCGCTGCTTGCACACACAGGATGGTAAGTACTCTGTGTCCACATAGGTATGAGGTTCCCTGCAAGGGGCATCCTTCCCACTTGTGGTCTCAGGCCCAGAGGTCTCAGCCTCTTCTTTACTGTGTGCTGTACCCATCTCCCAGGGAAACTGAGTCAAACCCTTTGTTATTTCCAGGCTCTTTCTTTAAAAATTACTTTAAGTGCTTGTAATGGATGGCACCACAGACAGAAGTTGTGGACTCATGTCCTCAGGGCATGCAGTGTCCTACTGGAGAGCTGGTCATGAGGGCAATTCTTATGGGGGAGAGCATCTAATCCACTGAAAAGGAGTGTGGAGTGATGTGCTACTTTTGGAGGCTGCTGGAACAAGCAGCTGAATGAACTTCTATTTTTTATATATTACCCTTTCCAATTTATTTTGCTTTAACACATAAATGAAGATCTGAGGACATATAACTACATTTGGAGTCTGTATGACCAATCCAGGATCACATATCTCAAGATCCTTAATTTAATCACATGTTCAACCCACTACACATACATACACACACACACACACACACACACACACACACACACACACATACACACACACTTACTTTTAGCAGCATAGTAGGGTTCTTGACTCAAGCAAAAATGATATAGCTATCTTTTGGCAAACCAGTTTTTTCTAAGTTGCCAAAAATGTAGTGATGATTTGAAATAAATAAGCTGCCCAACCCTCAACATCGCAAAAATGATGTCTCAACATCTCTAAAATGAGAGAGAGAGCAGCACTCACAGACCTCATGTGGCCCACAACCAGGAAAAGGCAACGGGATGTGCAGAGAAGAGCAGAGGACAGAATCCAGTCACACTCAGGGTGCGTGCGGGGGAGTGGGAGCTTGGATGGGACTTCTGGTCAAGCAAGGGGCTCTCGGGGAAGCAGCAGCTGAGTGTGAGGGACACTTGTGGTCTCAGGCCCAGAGGTCTCAGCCTCTTCTTTACCCTGTGCTGTACCCATCTCCCAGAGAAATAGAGTTAGCCCCTTTGTTATTTCCAGGCTCTTTCTTTAAAAATTACTTTAAGTGCCTGAAATGGAAAGAGGCTTTTCTTGGTAGACCATAAACCAGTGAACTTCTTGACCAGAAACCCCTGCTTTCATTTACAAAGGAAAGGCTCATGCTATGCAGCTTACTTGATCTTTACCTGATCTCTCTCTCCCCCTCCCTCGCTCTCCCTCTCCTCTTTCTTTCCCTTCCTACCCCTCCCTCCATCTCTCTGTCTCTCTGTCTCTCTCTTTGTCTCTTTCTCTGTCTCTGTCTGTCTCTGCCTCTGTCTCTGTTTCTCCCTTTCTCCCTTTCTCCCTCCCTCCCTCCTTCTTACCAAGGGCATGCCTTAAGCTACATTCTGTTCTTTTTTATCTTTTTATTTTGACACAAGTTCTAACTTGTTAAATCACCTAGGCTGGATGGGCTCCAATTTCTGCTTTTCCTGCCTCAGCCTCCTAGAGCATGGGAATGATAAGTATGAGCTGCCACACCTGCCAGCTTGGTTGATTTCTAAACACCACTGTTTACGCATGGAGTTGGAACAGTTAACATTAGCTATGAATGGCTAATGGAGAAAAATGAAACTTGATATGCAATGTTTTTCTCCTTTGATAATTTCAGAAACATAAGTTCATGGATTCTGAGGAATGGGATTAAACAGAGATCAATATGTTCATTTCAAGTTCATTAGTGTCAACCAAAGGTCAGTGAAGGCCCTCAAAATAAGATGAGGTGTTTTCCTCAAGGAATAATCTATTTCCTAAAAACTTGGCAAGGAGAGGAAGACCTTGGACTACAGGGGTCATATGAAAAGAAGGATGCAATACATCAAGTTTAATCATCTAAAAATGTTCATCAGGTCCAAAATGAATTCATTTGAGGTTATGAGTGTGAAGACAGAGCTCTAGCTTAGTGTTGTTTTCTCTTTCAAATTAAGTAAGCTAGGTGATGCTCCCCAAAGACAGAGAGAGAAAGTGTTCAGAGTGCAATAAAATTACTTAAGATAGAATCTTAACACTGAGCAACCTATGTTTAGATGTCACGATTCAAATGAGTAATCTTCTCACTTCTGTCCTTGGGGGGAAAGTGGCAGAAGTCAGCAGTCCTGTAGGGGAGAATTTCCTGCCCCTTGGGGACCCTTGGAGGTGGAACAGCACCTTTTTCAAAAGTAAATAACCCTGAAAAGGCAAGCACACAGGTTCTTTATGAGACTTGGTGTGGGTGTCTGCAATAAACTGCTCCTTGCCTGGGCTCTAGTACTCAGAAATGAAGTCCAAGTTCTCCTGTTCATCCTCCTTCCTCCCTTCCCTCCTTCTTTCTTCCCTGCCTTCCTTCCCTTCCTTCCTTCCTTCCTTCCTTCCTTCCTTCCTTCCTTCCTTCCTTCCTTCCTTCCTCTCTTCTTTTCTTCCTTCTTTCCCTTCCAATTGACAAATAATAATTGTACATATTTATGGGACACAGGGTGATAGTTTGGCTTACTTATACATTGTGATGAAATACTCCGGGTATTTAGTTATCATCTCACATATTTATCACTTACTGTGAAGAGAATCCTCAAAATCCACCCTTCTAACTGTATTTTGAATTGGACAGTATGTTAACTATACTCACCTTCCTGTGGAATAGAACACTAGAACTCACTCTTCCTCTCTGGTTGTGACTTTGGACCTTGTCACTAGCCTCTGGACACCTCCTCTGCCCTTCCTGTCCTGGCTTCTGAAAATCCTCTTCTGCTTTTGAGGTCTGTCAGCTCAGCTTTTCTAGGTTCCAGCTCAGAGTGAAATCATGTGGCTAAGGGAGGACTGGAGCAGGGAGTTCTGGCTAGCTCAGACAAGGCATAGGAATGAGCAGCCAGTGTCCAGCATGCAGCCAGCATGGGCACATTTTTTACTGAACTTCTCACCAGCACTGGTGATGTGGGCGACCACACTGGGCAAGTGTAAGCAGAACCTTAGGGAGTCACCAAGCTCTGTGGGTGGCAGGCAGCCGGGACATCACCCTCATTGTCGGGAGCCTGCTGGAGGGCCATGCTGGGGGGTATTGGCAGGGACAGAAGACAGAATGGCCTCCTCTCCCTGACTGGCACTCCACTTGCCTTACCTCTGAGGATGAGCCCATGACGACAGGCTCTTCCCTGGTGCTGCTCCCTCTGCCAGGCTGGCTGTGTCCCAACAGTGTCTTGGCTCCTGGACCCAAGAAGTATCACTCTCCATTGGAATTGGCAACTTCCACCTGGCCTGTGGCACATTCTCCAGGCACAGCCGTGTCATCCCATGGCCTTCCCGCTGCCACCACTGGGGACACAACAGCAGGAGTATGAGGCCTTGGGCCTGGTGAGGAATGGCCTGGCCCAGCCTTGCATTGCAGGAGGTCGGTTTCTCCCTGTGTCCATACACAGCGCTCTGGCACAGCTGTGACTACTATGAACTGGTAGGAGACCAGTGCTCAGGAGACACAGGGATGCCAGAGGGCCGGCCTGGGCTTCCTCGGCACTGCTTGAGGCCCAGCTCCCTAGAAGGGCCAGTTGCTGAGCCCAGGCCTCACACCGGAGCCTGAGGCAAACAAGAGGGAGAGGAATGTTAGCAATAAGCTCGATGCCACTCTGCAAAAAGCCAACGGACCAGCGCAGGCGCCGCGGGGGCTCCGGGGCCGGGTAAGTGGGGTTAATCGGGAAAGCCAGGTGTCCTGAAGGAGCCAACCCCGGAGCGTGCGGGTTGGCGGGGCTGTCGTGCAGAGCGGCTGGCGGGAGCATTGGGCTCACCGGGAAGCGGTGTAATTAAGTTCTCCCTGGCAGCTGTGAGCTGAGCTGCGGGGTGCCCGGGCCGCCAGTGTGTCGCCAGCGCCCCCCGGTGACCAGAGGACGGAGCGAACGACCCAGGGCGGTGAGCCTTCTGCTCTGTGCCCTGCCGCAGCAGCGTAGAGCCAGCTCTGGCCCCGCATCTTTCTGGCCAGGCCTTCGCGCTCAGGCGCCCTCGCCTAGGTGGGCTACGGACAGGAAGGGCTGCAGCTAAAGCTCCTCGCAGCCCACGCAGCTCCCACGCATCCTGGGAAGGGCCTGGCCGGGCGCCAGGACTACGTGCTCTAGATGTTGGGTGACTGTGCGTTTCCCTCTGTATTTGTTTTTTCATCTGAGAACCGAACACTGGCGCGCCTACCAGTTAACCCTGGCACCTGTCCATGTCCCCTCCCGGATGCGCTCTCGGCCTCAGGGACGGTGGCATTTATTCACCCCCTCTCCACTATAGCTCTTGTTCTGTATTTCAACCTGGAGTCAGTAATAAGGAATTGGATGGTTTAGTGGATTGGATGGTTTATTTAGATTAGAAATGAAGAAGGAGATGTTCGCGATCTTTCTCTGGCTGCAGTGTTGGGCTCTATTTTAAGAATAATCAGCTTCTGCCCTGAAGGTGAGCAACCCTTATGTTTCTCTAATTTAGTGAAATTCAACATATATTTATTCAAGGACTCGCACAAGAGAAGTGAAGTCGCGCCCTGTCCCCCTCCCAGGAGCAAGCTGGCGGAGGGACCTCCTTGCTCCTCAGCTCTGGGACCCAGAGCTCATTTCTGCTGTGCTTGCACCTCTGTGAAAGGGCGTGTGAACACAGCTGAACGGTGCAGGGAACGGGAGGAGCAAGGAGATCTGCCAGTGTGCGGGGAGGGTGGAAGGACAGCCTGTGGTGGCGCCCCGCGGTGTATGTCCCTACCATCTTGAGCCGTGGCCATGACACGTGTTTACACACAATAAATGCAGTAGACATCAAACCCTGGAAATGTGGAGTGGCTGGGTTCCTTCCATAGCTGCCTGTGAGAGAAGTCCGGAGAGGCGGCGTCTTGGGCCCAGTAACAGAAAGAAATGTCCACGTGGTCACCGCCGCAAGCTGTGCAGTAAAAGTGAACCAATGCAGGCATTCCTGCACTGGAGATACAAAGGTAGTTAACACTCGCTCCTCCTCCCAGAGGAACTCCGAAGGGGCGCACATGCTCTCCTCCTTCAGCAGCGCCGCACATGCCCAGGAAGCGCTTTCCTAACTAACAGTCACCGTTAGCTTCCAACCTTGACAGCAACCCGTCAGTTTATTGTGAAGCCTTTGATTTACGTTGTATCTATGGCGCTCTCTGAGAAGTGAAAGGGGACAAGGAAGCAAGATCAAGGAGAGCATTTATAAACGGAAAGCAGAGAGGGGGTTAGAGTAACGTGAAACAAAACGTTAAGGAAGAGACTGTAAACTCTAGGACAAATGATTTTTAATGGAGGATGAATCCTGATGTCACCCACTGATATGGCAGCCTCTTGCCTGCTGTCCCAGGCATTCACAGCAGGTGAGGATGCTGCAGGTCTGGTTTTGATTCCTTCGTCCAGCACCATGCATTGACAACTGTCCCTTCCTATCTTCAGGTTTTAACCAGGTCTTAGCCTCAGGAGAGGAAGGACCCCTCTCTTGCCCTGGCTGGTGCTCAGTGTGTGGACAGTGCTTGCCCTTTAGCTGGATGTCAGTACTGCCTGCCTGGTGTTGGCCTTCTTTCTTTCTCTTTCTTTCTTTCTTTCTTTCTTTCTTTCTTTCTTTCTTTCTTTCTTTCTTTCTTTCTTTCTTTCTTTCTTTCTCTCCTTCCTTCCTTCTTGTTCAGTACAGGGGATAGAATACAGGCCTTTCTTACTGAGCTACATCCCCAGCCTTTTATTCTATATTTTGAGATGGGGTCTCTGTTGTCTCTACACTAATCAGGTTTATCTCAAAAAAGTGATCCACCTGCCTCAGCCTCCCAGAATGCTGGGATTACAGGATTAAGTCACCATGCCCAAATTCCTTGTGCTTTTGTTAGATGTCAGGGACCATGAAAAGTGGGCAAGGCTTGCAGAGGACCAGACGCACCATGAGCA
>PVKA01024491.1:0-34152 GCA_004027165.1 Ctenomys sociabilis | reverse complement strand
CGGGCCGTGTGGCTCTTCTATTTCTCCAACTCTGACTTGTGATCTTAGGTTGTTAACCATCCAGAAGAAAAGCTGATTAGTATTGTGCAGCTTATGCCGTTCACTTTGCCTTATCTGACTCAATTGATTTTACTTGTTGTACATTTCCTTTTGTATTTCTGTTTTTCGTTTGTTATACTAGGGAGACTATACGATATTTACATATGTGTGTCTGGTTTATTTCACTTATGAGTATATGTTCAAGTGGCATCCACTTATCCCCTTTTTTTGTTTAGTCCTGGCAGAGATGGGTATTCAATTGGCATTTAATACTGTAGGTGCATGAATTCAGCAAAACAATCCAACACAGTCTAGCAGTCCACAATAGTGGTGGGATATCCACAGAAGTTGTTGACTTGAGCCTTTTACAGTTCAGCATATTAAAATGGCTTTACTTTATAAACCTTGTTTTTATACTTTTCTGCCCGATGGTTAAGACCAAACAAAGCAAGACCTATATAACAAGAAATGTAACTTTTGTACCTGATGAGGTCAGTCAAGTCCCCTCAGGGTTTATCCTATAACTCGTACTGCACTTTGTAGATCCTTTGCCAGTGTCAGCCTTGTGAATGAGTCACAGCAATGCTTGACCAATTTTCTCTCTGTGAAAATCTGAAAGAATATTTTCTCTCAGTGTGACTTTCCTTAGGCACACTCTATATCATCGATCACATTGCTCTGTGGCCCCAAAATCTCCTTGATCATAAAATCATCCAACAATCATCCCTATTGTGTTTTATTTTTCCACAGCGCTTATCACCTTCCAACACAAAATTTTTCATATTTATGTATTTACTGTCTATCTCAGCCAGAAGGTATCAGCTTCCAGAAGACAAGGTGTTTTTCTCTTCAGCTCACTAATATATCACTAAGTAATTTAAATACAGAGAGTAAGTTCTTGATATACATTGAGTGGAACTTTATGAAGAACAAACTAATGGTAGAGTTGAGGTGCAAATCCAAGCCTATCTGCTCTAAAACCCATACTTTTTCCAATCCATGCCATTTCTCTAGATTGTAGTTACAGCTCTTCTGTTGAAATGCTGCCTTTGGATATTCTTGTAAGTTGAAACTCTCCTAAGACAAGATCCTCTTATAACTGTCATTGTAAACCCACTTGGAAAGAGTACAGAGCACACTAAGTGTAACAACCACATTCCCATTACTGAAGTAAAATACCCAGCACCTGAGACTTAAAGGAGGAGAGCCTTGTCTTTTGGCTCGTGGTTTTTGTTCATGATTAACTGACCCCAAAGCAGGTGCATCACAATGGAAGGAGCTGGAAGGACCTGGTGGAGGAAAGTTATTCAGCCCATGCAAGCCAAGAAGCAAGAGGGAAGAAACAGGGATAGGAACACATCCTTCTAGATCACACCCCAGAGACCTACATCTTCTGACCAGGTCCTACCTCCTAATGGCACAATCATTGCTAAGCTTATCATTAAGCAATTAATTAATCATTTCGAAGATTAATCCTTTGGTGAGTATGGTACACTTAGGATCCACTTACAGTTGCAAAATTCCACCTCTAAAGGCAAGAGACTTGGGGAAAGGACATTTTAGAGCTAAACTTAGCTGCAGTGATGGCTACAAAGCAGAGGATGTGCATAAGAGATGGGATGGTGGAGAGGAGTACGGAAGTAAGCATACTTAATAATCAGAAAATAAGCTAAGAAGTAACTTAGTGCATTGAGGCAAGGAATCAGACTTCCAAAACTGCAAAGGTGTCAAAGGCTACCTAAAACCAAATACCCACTGATGCTTGAATGGTTTCTAGATCAAACACACCAAGAACATAACTCAACTTTTATCTTCTATTAATATCTTAAATTTAACTTTTCGTCTGCAAAATTATACCTCAGGTACTCACTCTCAGTTCCTCCATATACACCTTATTCCCATATATCAGACCTGGGCTTAGCACATTTTTTAAAGGACCAGATAGAGAGGTGAGGGAGATAGCTTGGATGTCTAGGTGTTTCCCTGAAAAGTGCAAGTATTCCTTGGTACCACATGCTGTGCCTGCCCCAGAACCCCAAGCGTGTAGTGCAGGCCATGGAAACCAGGCATAATCTGAGCACTGGGGAGGCTGAGATAACAGGATCACTACAAGTCTGAACTGCATAGCGAGAATCTATGCCAAATAAATAAATGAATAAATAATTTTAATTAAAAAAATAAATTGTCAGATAGCAACTTCTACCTGACATGCACATACAAACATGCACATGCACACACCAGGTATAGGCATATCTGGAAAATGTCATATTCTGTCTGGCCTTATGATGAGTGAATGTATCCTCTGCACAGCTCCAGATTACAAAAGCAAGAGGATGTGGCTATTTTTCAAATGCCCAGTGTTTAACAAGAGATCATGAGTTACATAAGTGAACAAGAATACATGGCCCATGAAGAGGGGTTTAAAAAAAGGACCTGATAAAAAAAAGAAGAGCTATGGTTGTGTTTTGCTACAACTTTATTTACAAAAACATGAAGCATTCCTTAGTTTGCTGAGCTCTGTATTATACCTCCCAGAATAATTAAAATCTCACTCACAGGTTAGTCCTGCAGATACTTAAAATATATATAATAACCATCTTCATTGGTTTGGTCTTGAGCTTCTTCAATGGCTGGATTCTTCCCAACAACCTCTTTTTGTGTAGTTCTTGCATGTGGGAGAGTCTTGGATGGGAGGGTATGCCAGCAGAATGCACCAGCATGACAAGACAGCAGTGAGATATGTTCACCTCCCTCACTGCGGCCATCACATCTCTGATAACTAAGCAAGACATCACTTCACTTCTCTGAATCCCTCTTAGCACCCATAGCTTTTGTCTTGGTGGAGCTGGGCTTTTGCTCTATCCAGTCATGATCTCTTTGACCCTTGGATCTGTCATTGAACTTATATATCATCTCTCCATCTCTGTCATCCACAAACTGCTAAGAAGACCACTCTATCTTCAACAAAGTTCTTTTTCTTTTCTTCTTTTTCTTGAGACAAGGACTTACTATGTAGTTCAGACTGGCCTTGAACTTATTATGTAGCCTAGGTTGACCTCAAACTAACAGAAACTTTCCTGCCTCAGCCTTTCAAGTGTTGAGATTACAGTGTGTTCAACATGCCCTTCTCAGCCAAGCTCTTGGTAAGAAAACCCTGCCCCTTTCACCCATAGTCCCTGGTACATGTACTACCCTACGAAGTCTCCTTGGTAACTCAGAATGACAGTCTTAAATGAGGTCTCCCTGGCTGCTCTCTCTTTCTTCCTGCAGCTACATCTCAAGCATAGAAAGCAGACACAGATAATAGAACTATGCGGAGCATGTTGGTGGCATTCAGAAGACAAAAGGAGGGAGGGACAGAGGAATAAGGAAGGGACGGAGGGGGCATCTTGCAGGACGCTAAGGCAAAGAGTAGCTGAATTCTAGCATATCTGAGATGCAAAGGTCTGTCTGTGTCCACTTTTTTTTAAGTAACCTGACTGTAGTAATTTCTATGACTATCTCTGGTGGAGGAGTCAGAGCCTGATGAGAAACCTGGGTGATGCTAGCCTTCGTGCCACTACCACTAAGCCACTGAAAAATGAAATATTTTTCTAGTTTCTAGGATGGCTGGGCTTTTAAGAGATTGGAAATTTGTGGGGTTTTTTTCTTTTTATAACAAAACTTTGAGGTGAAAAACCATTTGTTTTTCCATTGCCGCATTTTATTTACCTGTGTACTTAAAAAAAAAAAAAAAAAAGATTTTCAATATGATTTCTACTTGAATCGTAGAACGAAAGCAATTTAGAGGTCAAGCTTGCGTCATCTTACTTTTCATCCCAGAACACAGAATCCGAAATGATGCTGTTAGGCCAAGGTTTGCACTGGGAGCCTATCGATTAAGACAGATCACTGGGGCCTCTGTCACTAACACCAGAGGAAAAGCTCTCAGTCTTTGGCTTTCCAACTGCCTGCTCAACCAGCCCCTCAGATCCCCTATTTGAATGCATTATTGTAGAATTTTTGCTGCAACTCTAAGTAGTGAGGCTCTGAATTCATGAGCTCCAAAGTAGAGTGACTTATACTTCTGCTTGAATGGAGACAGGCTGAGAGTGTGTGAGTGTGTGTGTGTATGCATGTGTGTGTGTGTGTGCGCGCGCCTGCACTTCCAGCCTATTACCCAAACAAAATTTGATATTCATGAGATTTATATTTGTCTGTTTAAGGATGCTCAGACATAAATGGATCTTTAATTACACAGGTCTAAATATAACCCCATCTCTTACACACAAATTCCACCTTTTGCCAAATATATTCATTTGTTCCTACTAGCATTTACTCTCCTGCTTTCAGAGGAAAGCTTAAGGTGAGTCAGGAAGAAATTCCAGGTGTGCAAAGTGAAGACCCCTCCCCAGTAAGGAAGCTCTCCCTCTTTTCTGAAAGTCTTCTTTCTAAGAAAAGTGGAATGTGCAGAGACAGCATCTTCCTAAACTACAGCATGCCGGTCTGCTATTTGTGACTGTCAGTGTTTTTCTGGCTGAGCAGGTTTGCTTCAAGGTTTGCTTGTTATTAAGTACAGAAAGGCTTCTGTCTGTGACCCTGCACTGAATATGACATGAGTATCTGGGTCTTAGGTGGGTGTTTCTGAGCAAAGGAAACACCTTGGGGCACTGTCACTGGTGTCCCAGGGTGTCTCTTGGGCTCTGCTTTCCGAACTACAGGCCTAGTGTGATGCAGCTTGTCTATTTCTTTAGCTTTGGTCCCTCCCAGCTCTTTTGACTCCCCATTTGAACTAGAGTTGTTTTCGGGATTGTGAAGAAGCAGAGAATGCTGCGTAGCACAGGGCTGGTGGAATGGATGCTGTCTTTTAGCAGAAAAATCTTACTGAGTACACCCACTCTGCCGTCACTGAGATTTCTGGACACACTCCAGGGCTCTCCTTTCCCTCTTTCCACTCCTTGCACACAGTCCAGCTTCTATTCAGACAGTTCTACACTCTCTTCCTCAGTCTTTGAACCCTGTCTTTTGCAACCTCTGCTTCCTTCTATTCTTCTCTTCTGTGGATCAGCTCAGATCACCAAAAGGAGTCAGGCAAGGCAAGATTCCAATTTATTTCCTTGAGCTTCAAGCCTGAGACTTGTTCATCCCTAGAATCGAAAGCCCTAATAGCGTGTGTGCCATCACAACTGCCTGGCACTGCAGCAGAGGCAATTTATGTTTCAAAAGTAATAGAGAATAAATTGCAGAGGAAATATTTTATGCAAATTACCAAGCTTAACATTCTGATAAAGGGCTTTTTAAAAAAAAATGAACCAAGAAATCTAATATTCCATTGCAAGTTTAACACAAAAGAAAATTTCAAAAGCCTAAATTTTTAAAGTATGTGATAGCAAGAGATACTTAACCTGGGTCATAACAGCAAGAGATATGAGCCACCCAGAAGATGAACACAAGAGGCAAAGTACATGCATTTGTTAGTTCACCACAACATTTATGCATGCTTATAAATTAAAGTGTTTCAATAATTTAAACCATTTCCTCCTTTCTTTTGAGATGGATCATCACTAAGCCTAAATATATTTACTGTGAGATCTATGCTACATTTGCAAGTGAGTTTGGAGCCTGCTATTGGAAAAGGGAAGGAGTGAAGAACAAAGGTTTGTTGAGCATGAACTATAGGCCAGACTCTGTGCTAGGTCGTTCATTTATGTTATCTGCTTTGAACAGACGTGCTCTGGAGTCTCCTGGGAGGAGGTGACAAAGAGACCAGGAAAAACCACATGCTGATTACTCTGGGTAAACACAGTTCCATTTGGAAAGAAAATGGTTAAGAAGAATACAGTTAACATCTTTTTCACCTGCTCCCAAGAGAGGTGAAATGAGATACTCCTTCAAAATTGAAAAAGGTGAGTTGAAGACAAAAAGTTTTTGAAAGCCTGCTAATACTCCCATTTATCCCAAGTTCAGGCTTCCCAGAAGCCCCAGGTCTGCTTCCCACAGCCCCCTACTAAAAGCAGTTACAAGATAGAGACAGGTTTCAGTGCAGATAAAGTATCGGAGTCTCAGTGCTACCTATAAGATGTGGTTTCCAAGGGAATTCTCAAACTTGGAAAGCCCTGAGATTGTCCAAGAAGGGAAGCATCTACATTCCCGCCAGTTTGCTCACAGAACATACACTTCACACAAACGTGCACTTTCCCAACACATATGAAGGTTGTGTGGTGATTCACATGATGCAAAGTCTTTTTAAACTAAATTTACTTGAGTTTTTGATCATTACATATTTTCTATCCAACAGACCCCACGGAAATATTATTAACAGGTGGGGAGCCACAGGTTTTATGTTAAGGAGGGCTCCGTAACATAACAAACATGGAAAACAATGACCTTGAAAGGGCTGAAACTGTTGCTATCCAACTTATATTAAAATGTAAAAAAAAAAAAAAAACTCACAAGTTATTCATCCTTTTTTAATAAGGACTTTTATGAGGCATGATTATCCATTTTTCTAGCATTAAAAGCTGCAAATGAGGAAAGTGAGATAGATAATATAATGAAAACACTCAATTTATTTGATCTTATAATTTTTACAACATCTGTGTATCAAAAATCACCATTAAAATTAAAATAGTAAAATGGGAGAAAAGTCAATTAAATAAACATGACAGGCAGGTCAAGAGCCTTAATATATAAAGAGCATGTATAAATGTATAAAACAGAGTGAGCTCCAAATCACTAACAGACATGAAGAAAAAAATGCACAGAAGTACAAATGTCTGATGGATATTTTTAGAAGTTCAAATTTATCAAATTAAAAAAGGCTACAAAATAAAATGATCAGATATCAAGCTAAAAACTGTAATAGCCCCAAAGAGTCAAGAATCTATAAAAGGTCCGGCCAAATAGCTCAGTGGATTAAAGCGCCGGCAAGCAGGGGTTCAATCCAAGGGCCTGCCACGCTGGCCCCATCCCCAGGGCGTGCTGAGACTGCAAATTGAGACTAGATGCGATGGCACATCCGGTAATCCCAGCTCTTGGGCGGCTGTAACCAGGCGGATCACTGCAAGTCCGATCTAGCAGTGAGCCCCTGAACACTCTGTAGACCCTTCCCTAAAATACAGGGGGGGAAAGAAGAATCTGATGAGAAAGGCATTTGCAAACTTCTAGTTAGAATATTAACTTACGTGGCATTCTTAGAAAGTTGAACATACATAAAACTAATTTGAGAAACTAGTTTTAAGGTGTAAATATGGATAAGGTCTCCATATTTTAACTATCTGTAAAAACTTTTCGCATATACATACACCTATGAAGCCATTACCACAAGAAAGATACCAAACAGATCTGTCACTCCTCGAAGTGTTCTTACCCTTCTGTGTAAATCCTATCCCTCACTCCTTCCCATCAGCATGCATTTGCAGGCAACCACTGATGGGATTTCTATCACTGAGTTTGCAGTTGTTAGGCTTTGAAATGAATAGAATTATGTGGTATCCTCTCTTTTTTTAAATTTAGATTTTATTTTATTGAAATTCAAATATCAATGAGACAGTTTTAAGACACCTTAACAGGACAGATTCGATAAATTAATACATTGCAAACTGTTTTCATAACATTTCAGTATCGTACAAGGTATATACATGATATTATACTTACAGAGATTATTATAGCAGATGTCTCTTATCAGTAAATTAAGAGACTATAGCTGTTTACGTATCTTATTTTTTATACCTGAATTATATCAAAGATTCAATAATTAATACTTTCTACCTTGTAATATTCCTAGTGGTTGTCTATCCTCTCTTTCTTGTATGGCTTCTTTCATTGAACAAAATGATTTTTAAATTCACTTATGCTTTTTTATGGAAAAATATTTTTCTTTATTGTTGAATGATAATCCATTGTGCAGATATACTAGGGTTTTTATGCATGTGTCAGTAGATGGGATTTGGGTTATTTCCACTTTTTTGTATACTATAACTAAAATTTCCATTAGCATTTGTGTAAAGTCTGTGGACACGTATTTGCTCTCTTCTTGACTAGATGCCTATGAGTTGGAACGTCTGGGTCATACCACAGAGCAGATGTGTTTAACTTTGTAAAAACTGAAAAACTGCTTTCTAAAGAGACTGTACCATTTTCCATTTTCACAGGCAATATATCATCACCAACTGATTTGGTCAGTAAATTGGGTCCTATGTGTCTAGAGCTTAAGAAACTACAACAAGCAGAACTCTTCACCCTGACGTGTCCACCTTACATATGCAGTCTCTCTACAACTAGCTAGGCCACTTTGAAAATAATGATACACAGTCTAACAAGCATTGTTATTCTTTTATTATCTGATTATAAAATTTCATCTTATTTTTCATGAAATAAAGAAAAGATAAAATAGAAATGAGAGTAAGCATACCCGAAAATATTAATCATACATTTAATTAGTTAAAAATGCAAATTGTCTGAATCAGGCCATGAAAGATAAGTAAATTAAAATTTTACATTCTGTAATAAAGCATTGTTCCATCACTTAGTAAAATATACAATGTATGCTCAAGATACTGTGAATATTTCAACTAAAATTTGAAAAATAAATTACCATGAAAGACATATCTCTATTAGTTTCCCTCAAAATATTGTCCTTCAATTCAAATACTCACCACAGCTCTTGCAATGTTCTGAAGCAGTTTTGGAAGTCCTCTTTTGGAAGTATCTTTGCACGGCTGCCTTAATGTCCTGAGTCAATTCAAAACCGTCATGAAAATTTCTACCAAATAAAAATGTTATCTTGTGTCCTCGTCCACCTTCTTCAGCAGCTCTTGCACTTGGCTCACTCCTTCTGCTGAGAAAGGAGGTGCAATGGGCCAAGGTGTTGAGGCTAAGAGTGCAGGTGATAGAGCGAACCAAGCAGAAAGGTGGGGTGGTAGGGAGGAAGTCAAGTTTAGAGAGAGAATTCAGCTTACCAATATTGAATCCAAGGAGAGATGGGATGAAATTTCAGCCAGGAAATAGGCACCTTGGATATATGATCACTTTGGATTCCTTATTTCTTCATTTGCATGAGCTGCAGTGTATGTGGATTTTTGCATTTTGGCTGAAAGAAAGTGGTTGACTTTTTTAAAAAATAAATATTTTTGGGAAAGAAATAGCAATGAGACAGTTTCAAAACAGGTTAGTAGGACAGTTACAACATTGCATATCGTTGCCTTCATAGTAGTTATTCATAGTACAAGATGCAGACATATCTTGTCTAAACACTATTAGCACAAATCTTGCTTCTCATTGAACTAAGAGAAAGTAGCTGTGTATCTCTCCTAACCATTTTGTATATACAGATATATATTTTTTTCACTACAAAATGATCCTTCATTTATATCCCCCTTTTTTTTAGTTTTGCCAGAGATGGGTAGTTCATTGCCATTCAAATATTGTAGGAGTGTGAATTCAGAAAAATAATCCAATATAGTCCAGTAGTCCATAATAGTAATGCATTATCCACAGAACTGGCAATGCCGGAAGTTGTTGACTTGAGCCTTTTACAGCTCAGCATATTAAAATATGTTATAGGGTAATAATATCATTAAGTTTCTCTTCTGGAGGGTTAACAACTTAAATTTGGAAACCAAAACATTAGAGAAAAAGAAGGACTACAAGAATAGCCAACATTTTGGGCCTAGTCCTTCAAGGTCAGTGAGGACTCGGGACATAAGAGAACCTGCACAGTAACATCCTGTAACTCAGTGGTGTCCCAAATTTCCTATTGAAGGAGATTATGGGGCCACAGAGGAAAGTGATCAACAATGTAGACTGTGACTAAGGAGAGTCACCTAGAAAGAAAATATTCTCTCAGGCTTTCACAGAGAGCAAATTGGTCAAGCAATAGCCATGACTCATCCAGATGACTGACACTGACAAAGACTGTACAAACTGCTGTACAGGGCTTCAGGGTAAATCCTGAGAGGATTTTACTGACCTCATCAGATACAAAAGTTACATTTTTTGTGGTTAACATTTTTATGTGGAGGAAGCACCTGGAGCAGAGAAAAAGGCAGGGTAACGGTGGCAGAGGGGTGTCTCTAGGGTCTATTCCTAGCCCAGTTCCTGATTGATGTTGAGAAAGCTTAGAGAAAGAGGATGAAGTTGCCATTTTCACAAAAGTGAAATATGAGCCACACAAATGCTTGAGGATTATCTGTGCCTCTGGGAAAGATGATGCACATGGAGAGAGTGACAGACAGACAGACAGTCAGAGAAATCTCCCATTTGAGTGTATAAAGCAGATTGTTCTGTAAACATGGGTCATCAGGAAAGAGTACTTTGCCGGGCATGATGGCGCATGCCTGTAATCCCAGCACTCGGGAGGCTGAGGCAGGAGGATTGTTGTGAGTTCGAGACCAGCCTGAGCTACAAAGTGAGCTTAAGGCCAGCCTGAACTGCATAGTAAGACCCTGTCTCAAAAAGACCAAAAAAAAGGAAAGAGTGCTTTGAGGGCTAACACACATTGCTGTATTCATGGCAGATGCTATTAGAAGTTTCAGGAGTAAGACATATTGCAAAGGACAGTAGCAAGACAGAGGAGGAAATGCAGCTCTTGCATAGTGATTGGATGTGACAGCTATCTTACAAGCCTCAGGGTGCTATTTCTTGGGTTGTTAGAAGATAGGAGGATCCCTCAGCACTAAGAAGAGCCTTTCACGACTATGAAAGAGGAAAGAATCTGAGGAGAGTTTGTTTTGCTTCATTTTGTTTGTGTGTACCTTTGTTCATTTGTTTGGATACTGGAGATTGAACACAGGATCTTTCTGTTGACCTGAGATCTTTTCTTGTTTAAGATAGGATCTTGTTAAATCACTAAGTTTCCCAGGATAAGTTTAAACTTGTAGTCTCCTGCCTCACCTTACCTCAAATGGTCCAATTAGAGGCGTCTACCACATTGCCCAGCAGAATCTGAGTTTTTAAGGTCAGTGTGCCTTGATTTTCACTAGAGGATGGGGAGGTCAAAGGATTTTAAGATAATGAAAAGACTCATCTGAATTCAAAATAATCTCAGTTCTAGGGTGTGCCAACATAGACTGATAACTATATTATTTTCCTAGTTATCTGTCTCAGTCAATATAATGCTGCATCCTGGCAAAGAAAATCCAGTGAGTCCTTGCTTAGCCTTCTACATTTTCCCAGTTCACTAATGCACACCTATCCCTAGGCACCCTATATCTCTCACTCTTCTGATGTGTGTGTATGTGTGTGTGTGTGTGTGTGTGTGTGTGTGTGTGTGTGTGTGTGCATGTGTGTGTGTGCCCGCGTGCATGCTCCCCTGGAATATTACCCTAGTTATGTTGGGAATCCCTCCATTGAGAAGAGGCTATTCATTTCCCATCCTTCACATAAAGCTTAAAAAACCTGGCTGGGCATAGATGCCTGGTCAACTCTTGGAATCACTAGCACTGTTTCTACTAATACTAACTCCCACCAAGTCAGGAGTTGAATTTAAAGTCTGGGGTGAGATACTATGGTCTCCTCTTTCATTATCCTGAGGCATTTACATGCTGCTGTTCCCTAACCAGGGGTACAGTTCTTATTCTCAACTCTCTTCAAGGAAATAAAAGGTGTGAGGAGGAAAAGAGGAGCCTGATCCCTGTTGGGCAGATTTCTCAGCTTTTAGGCCAAAGATAAATACGGAATTTTTCAAGTCTTTTTTTTTTTTTCTCTCTCTTGGTAAAACTATACCTGTATAGTTGTCTCTGGGATTCTTACCCCATCACCTCCCAGGCAGCATCTCCTACTCTACCTTCTTCACCTTCAGACAGGTGTCTTTTCACACTCTCACCTCTCCCATTGCCCTGGGGCTCTGTGCTTTGCTGGGTGACATCAGAACTTACATGAACATCTCCTTCTATAACACCTGTTAGGGTTTCTACGGCTTCCTTTTATTTCTTAATTCTGTCAAGTGCCTCCTTTTGAGGCAACTGTCTCACCCACTTTCCCATTGCTGGGACAAAATACCCAATACCCACAATTCACAGGAGAGACGTTTTCTTTTGGATCATGGTTTTAATCCATAATTGGCTGACTCTAGGTAAGAAATTAAATAGCAGAAGAACCTGGGTGGAGGATTGCTGTGCATCCATGCAAACCAGGAAACTCATAGAGAGAAGGAAGGAAGGAGCCAAAGAAGGAGATAACCCTCTGGTCACACTCCTAGTGAATGCCCCTTCTTCCTTGGCTTGCTTCTCTTGCATGCTCAGTACTGCCAACCTTACCCTGGACAGTAAGACCTCCCCTCACTGGTCTTCAGTCTTTGCCCACTCTGGTCTCTGGGACCGAGGCTACATCAGAAGAAAGCTATTATCTTTGTTACAACAAAGTGCCATAGCCTGGGTAACTTATTAACAACATAACTTCCTTGCTTATAGCTCTGAAGCTGAGAAGTCCAAGATCGCGGAGTCAGCCCATTTGGTGACATAGGCCTTGTGAAAAAGTCCCCACATACAGAACAGGTAAACAGTCTTCCTCAGGCCTCTTTTGTAAGGCCTGTTAATTAAGACCCTCTCCTTGTGATTCTATCTTCTGTAAAAAGTCCATACTTCGTAATATTACCACACTGAGATTAGGTTTTAGCATATGGATTGAGGTATGGGGGATAAAAATTCAGGTTGTAGCAGCTATTGGTGAAAAACCAAAAATGCCTCTGTTCATAGCGCATTGTTATGGTTTATATTTAGATGTCCCCCAGCGTCCCATGCACTCATAGGCATGACTTTTGAAAGGTGATTGGATTATGGGCACTTATTGTTGACTTGCTATTAGGAGATAGGGTGTGGTCAGAAGAACTGGCTCAGGGGCAGCATAGCCCAGAAGGGCGTACCTCCCTTCCTGGCTCCTCCCTTGACCACTCTGCTTTCTGGATGCCACACCATGACCAACTCTTCCCCCACCCCCATTCCCCTCTGCAATGCTGCCCTACTTTGGACCAGTGAACTATGTACTGAACCTCTACAATAGTGGGTGAAAAGAAACCTTCCCTCCTTTAAGTGGCAGATGTAAGGGTATTTTATCCCACAGATGGCGAAAGTGACTAAAATAGCACTTGAGCACACAGCAGTGCTTACTAGACAGTCTCCCCAGGGGGGGGGAGAAAACAGTGCTGTGTTACCTGTGAGTAGCAGTGAGGAGGACCAGGTGATGTGCCCAGTGGCAGACACTTCAAATATATTATTTTAGCAATCCTCATCGAGTTCTGGGAGGTAGTAGTTATCATCCTATTTTATAGATAAGGAAAGTGAATGTCAGGCTCTTAAGTTACTTGAATTAACTTTCCATTCTTACTAGAGAGATTCTAGATGGATTTGAAATCTAGAGTCTTGTGAGAATCTGACAAGAAAGAAGGCAATCTGACACAGGAAAGCAATCCATGTGCCCCACAGGGTCCCTGCTGTATCCCAAGCTAAGAATGACAATAGTATCTTTCATTCTCCCCAGAAACAAGCATCTAAGTATTTAAATTTTATTTTCAGCAGATGATCTTGGAAGTTTTATTGTTTGATTTCTCCATCTTCATTTTGCAGTACGTTCTTCACTGCTGGAAAGGAGCTAAGGCACCAGGCTCCCAGCTCTGATAGAAGACAACAATAAGAAAAGAGAGGAGAGGCTATTACCCCCATAGCACCCCTCAACTTCCACAAATAGCCAATTCCCAGAGATTGCTCCTCTGGGCCGCCCTGTAGCTGCAGCCATGGAGAAAGTAGCACAGGGGGTCAAGAAACCTCAGACTCACCTTCAAGACGATCAGAAATTCATCTGATGGGTGTCAGAAATACTTCTTTGTGGCACCTGGGTTTCAACTCATGGCACTAAAAGCACAGTGACCATCAGCTGTATAATCACTAAAATGCCCTCGCCAGCCCTGGGTTAATGGACTGTCATTCAGAACAGCAGCCTAGCCAGAAACAAGTCACAGTAATGAAGAAACAGTGGCTCTCCCCCTCCTTACTCACTCACTCACCTGCCTGTCTGTGCAAACACATGCCAGACACCTATTGCTTGCCTGCAGGTTTAGGTTTGTCTCTTTTTTCAATAAGCATATAGGGTAGAAAGAGAGACAGATGATTAAATGGATAATTATAGTGCCACATGAGTGTGGCTCAATGTGAATTATAAGGGACAGGTTAAATTAATCATGAAGCAGCCATGCAATAGAGTCCTATGTGGCCATTAAAGAAGAATGATGGACCACCATGTTCATTGACATGGAAAGATCCTTTCAGCATATGCAACGAGGGAAGCAAGTAGATTTTAAAATAGTATTTATAGGACTTTACTTTCTGAAAGATTCTATTTTACGCAAACAAATACCAGAATAATGCTCACCAAATCATCTGGTGTTGAGCTCCAGGTGGTGGGTTTTCAAGTAACTTTTCCTTTTATCTTTCATGCTTTTCTGTTTTGTGTATATAATTTCTTTTCAAAATGAAAGTTTTCTCAGTAAAAACAAAAGGAGTGCACTGCAAAAAATAAGCAGTGTGCTAAGTTCATTAATGGAGCTACTTCTGCACGTGCACACACAACCCTCACTTAGAAGACAATGTCTAGGTTCTCTTTCGCTTTGCTCCATTGACAATTATGAACTAATTTTGAAGCAATTTTGGATGGTAAGGAAAGACCCCAAATGATTGCCCAGTTATTACCTTCAATAGCAACAACTTCCCTGTGTGTCACAAATGAGCTTCGTTTGACAAGCAAAGCAGCTGGAAGCCAGGTTCAACAAGAGCAGCAAACGCCTCCCAAGCACTCTGCTCAGAGTTCCATCCACACAATACCTCCTCTACATAACAGACCAAGCTGGGTGCAGCGCTGCGAATCTGATCTCAGACAGCCTTCCTGCTCTCATGCCCATGCAAAGCTTGGGTTCTAAATTAATTTGTTAATTTAACAAACCTTTTGAGAGCCTACCCTGTGTGTCCAGCTTCCACTGGGAGCTACAGCACTGAGGTACGTAAAGTAGATGCCACCTCTGTCCCCATAGAACTGAGGATCTGGAGGGAAGAGGGAATGAACAAAGTGACTCTGGAGCCAAACTCTTGAGTTAAAATTCTGGATCCCCATTTGTTGGGGGCAGGGAGGGAGGAGTACTAAACATGTTAACTTCTTGGGGCTTCAGCTTCTGTGGCTGACAAAGTGACATAATTAACTCGTACGGCTATTACAGGGATCCAGTGACATGATGCTTGTGAAATACTTGGCACAAGGTCTGGAACAAAATGACCCTAGATAAAAGTTACCTGATATTGTCAGAAGCACTTACACTTGTAATGAATTGGGTAAAAGAAAAGGGAACACAACAGGGACTAGGAGCTGCCAGCATCACAGCCCACCTTTCCAAAGCAGAGTGGCCCAACAGGAAGAAGAGACAAGGTGACCAAACTTAGCACCATTATGCTTTGTCATTAAAATGATGTCTATCCACAGGACTGATCCCTTTCCTGACTACATGGCTGGACTTGGGCAATTCCAAAAGGAATTTGGAAGAATGTTAGTACTTCTCATTGGAGAAAAATATATTATAGAAGCCCCATCAAGCTGACCTTTTCCATGCAGACTATTTTGATTAGCTGGCCACTCATTCCTTCCCTCCCCTGCAGCTCTAGGAGACTAACAACTGAGAGAGGGGTCAGCAGTCAGCCAATCAAATTTCTGGTTCACTGAAAAGGTTAAGCGAGCACAACGCAGCACAGTGACTGGAGGACAGAGGAACTGCCTTCAAAGTCAGGCAAAGGGGAAGTGAGAAGGTGGAGCTGTTCCAGTGAGCTCTGCCCTGGAGGAGCCCAACACCTTCCCCCCAGTCTTGAGCCAGTACAAATCTGTCCGCAGGCCAATTAATTGTAGGCACCAACATCTGCCTGAAATTCTTCAAAGTAATTAGCACCACATGTTGTCCACAGAAAGCTGGTCCCCCTGGGCACTCAAGATAATTGTTTCAACACTGGCACCTCTCTGCCTACCCTGAAAGGTCACTGTAGTTGATGCATCCCCCACTACCACTACCATCTTTATAGCTAAAGTCAAAAAGCTGTCCCTTGTTACTACCGTTATATCAAGTCGCAGGTACAAGGCTCAAGACATCCATGCAAAAACTTCCTTAGCAAATAATGTACTCCAACTGTATGCAATGATTTGATCCTGTAACTTTTGAGCTATTGAATGCCACAGATCCTCCATAGAGGCAATAGTTGTGTGCCTATGACCTATTGTGCTTGGAAGAAAATACATAATTGTTTTGGATATTTGAGACCAAAACTGCTCAGGAACACACACACAAACACACACACACACACACACACACACACACACACAGATTCTAAGGAAGCTTCTCAGCAGAGGCGAAATCTACAAATGTCATTTGCCAAAGCCTGCACCTATGCTGCAACCGTACTAAATCTCCCTTGCTCCCAAATGACCCTGTTGTCTCCTATTTAGAATTGTGTGCATCCATTTCATCTAAGATTCTTTATCCCCTTATTTTACTCTACTAGAATATACTCTTCCCTTCACTCTTGACAGCAGATCCTCTGTCTGAGGCCAAGAGCCCACATACCTCAATCTTGTCAACCTTGTTTGACTGCATGTCCCCATCATCTAGTGAGCCCCCAGAAAGTGAAGGGTTATCTTCCATTTCACTCACTCCTCTATCTCCTAGGCCTGCCAAGATGACACAAATATTTGATGAATGAATCTTGAACACATAAAAGACATTTGGCATTAGTTCTTAATATTAGTCCTGAGACAACGACACACAGTCAACAAATTCTTGATTCCAGGGCAAACAGGAATAAGAAGAACAAGACCATGAGTTGCCTTCCCAATATGATAGGCAGCTGAATTGGATAGAAATATTACAGGCTGTCAGTCAGGGTTAGACCCTCAGAAGAGCCAGTATGGAAGACAAGATACCTTGCAACTGTGGGAGAGACAGACACTCCCACTTTGGCCAGACCTCAAGATATAAGATCAAACAACTACATAACTCCCTAAGGATAGACATCAGGGATTGATATTCTAAATATATCTCTATCACCTTGAGAAAGCCAGGAAAAATCACTCATGAAGCCCCTATAGAAAAAGCCCCTGTTCTATAATCATGTCCACTTGCTACATGATTCCTTTCCCCATTTAATCTTGATTTAATCAATTTTACCTGAACAATTATACTTGAAATCTTATTGGTTGACCATAGCTTTGTCCCACCTCATGCCCACCTAGTGGTTCCCATGTTTCCCATCTTAGACCTGCCTCAGGTAATGGTTTTGCTGTAAAAAAAAAAAAAAAAAAAAAAAAAAAATTCCCTAGAAAAGACAGATTCTTTGTCAACCCTTTTGAGTCCCCTTTCATCCCCCTCTGACAGAAGCTTTCTTTCTCTCATAAATATATTCTGCTCTTAACCTCTGTTGTTCCTAAAATTCATTCTTTGGTTTTAGAGAACGTGAACTTGTCCCAGGTATCTTTTAGGTTTGGAGTTTCCTTCCCCTTTATCACCAGCACCAGTATCCTAGCAGCTGGTAACACTGTTCCCAGACAAGCATTCCACCTGCATAGAAAACTGCCAGAGGTCATGAAGTTGAGTACTTTAAGAAGAGATCCAGTAACGTCTAAGAGCCAAAGTTACTTTGCCATTCTACCTGCTCTATCTATAAAGGACTCTGGCAACAAGGGCAGCATACAGGAAATGTTATGCAGACTCTGCCACCACCACCACCCCCATCATCCCAATGTCATCAAGCAATGGCCTCACCCAGCGGAAGAGACATTGGTGCCGCTGTATTCTTCTTCAGCTTCCCCATGAACCACCACAAAAAAACTTTTCCGGGGCTGGCCGAATAGTAGATTAAAGCACCTGCAAACAGGCACAGGGGCCAGGGGTTCGGTCCCTGGGCTTGCCGTGCCAGCCCCGCCCCCGAGGCAAGCTGAGAAGGTGATTGAGACTGGGCGTGGTGGCACGTTCCTGTAATCTCAGCTCTTGGGAGGCTGTAAACAGGACGATCACTACAAGTCAGATCTAGTAGTGAGACCCTGAACACCACATAGGCCCTTCCCTAAAATACAAAAAAAAAAAAAAAAAAAAAAAACCTTCTCTGGCTATTTCTCTACCTTCATTTCTGGGAAGCATCCACACTCCATACCTCAGGTCTCTCCCACTTGGCTTATGCATCTGCACCCTTCATAACTCTACTCTGTATCACCACCCTCTTCTCCACCCTCTTCTCCCCAGGTTTTCCACTGTCATGATTTTGCATCAGATGTGCTTACTCAGTCCCTGCTGGTCACCCTTCCCCTCTAGATTTTCAAGATCATGAGGGTGGCGTCAAGACAAAGCCTGCCCATCATTCCATGCCAGCGCTCAAGCAGGATGCAGTGAAGATCTGTGAAGAGAAGAAATGCATTAGCCAGCCTAGGTCAATGCTGCTGCATATGGAAAGGTCAGTGAGTTGATAAATGAAGGTTTGAGGACCTCTTTACACTCTCCTCTTACAACATACAAGAACAACAACAAAGGAACTCATACTCCCATAAGAAAGAAACTATGTAATGCATCTCTTTCTGACTTAGCTGAGTATGAAATCCTTTTCTCACCCCAGAGAGCAATGTGTCTTGGAACATCAGTCTTGATACATCAGACAGGAGAATGCTTCTGTATTCAAATATCCTACTTAGGCAAGCCAGTGAACACATAATTTCTTATAGTATGTGTCAGGAGGGTGGTCTGTGCCATGCCAAGTGTGGGAAATCATGTCTGCGGATTTGGATGTAGCCCCTAAGCTCGTCTCTCTTGGGCATGGGTTAGAGCATTAAATGTGTCTGGAACACAGACAGGTTCATGATTCCTCCATAATCCATGCTGGCTGCATAAAAGCAGAATAACCATTAATGTCTACTCTTTTCTAGTCTTGGTTATTGATGGTTATTAAGTTTCATAAGAAATTTAATATGTAAGTCAGGCATAACTTTCTTTACTTAAGAGAATAAAGAAATGGAGTCATGTGAGATTCACACAGCTTGTTTGAGCTCACTGAGACCCATGGGTTCAAGATCACCCAGTTCCAGAGATCCAGTCCCACACAGACTCCACACCCCTCCAGGAAGGGGAGGTTCTTCCCTCCACACAAGAAGGTCTCACTTTCAGACTAAAACTACCACTACAGAGTCAGGTACCAGCCAACTCAGAACCCTGGCCACCTTAGATCCACGTCCCAGCGGCAATGGTCTGACGATGTAGCAGCTACCCTGTCCAACAGGCACACTGCGCCAGTTCAGCTGAGCCTGTAGCCCCTATCACTCATTGATTTTCAAGCCAGAGCCTCTTGGCATGAGAGTCCACCCCCCACCAAGTTTGTAGATGTTGAGCACCTGTTCCCAAGACCATGAGAAATAGAGCCAAGTGAGGAGCTTATGGATTGATAAAGAGAGAGAAAGCACCAAGAAAAACGTCTTGTGAAGTCTGGGATACCAACCACCACCAAAAATAAAGGCAAGTTTCTGCAACAGAAAGAACTTGTAGACATAAATTTCCTTTAACTAGCTGCCAAGTGTTTTAATATTTATGCCTAGACTTTCCCAGGAAATTTTAATTCAGATTTATACTTTTCATATAGAAAATAAAAAAGGATGACAAGGGGTACAGAATGTGAAAAAATATTCAAAATACCAGCATTTAAGTGGAATTGAATCCTTTTCAAAACACTTTGTCCAGAGAAGCTGCTGCCTCTGAGGTGTTTTGTCAGCTCTGTGCATGACTCAGAACCCACTGAAAGCTATGAAAAGCACCTGCCAGCTTCAGTGAACTCTGGATCCCTTTCCTCTGGGCATGGATTCTAACATGCCCCTTTGTAGCAGGAGCAGAGCTGGGGGCAACTGCTGAGGAACTGCTCAGGCCTGTGACAGGTGAACTTGTTATATTACATTTCAAAGCTACACACTATTATAAAGAGAGGCAATGAGATGTAGAGGCAGCAGCATCCCAAACCCAACTTTGTCAGGCTTGGCCAGCAACAGGGGGCCAAACACTGAAGCAGAAATAGCCCCACATACTTTTTTGAAGTCCTTCAGAGTTCAGAAGTTCAAGTTAACTCTTTTCTACAGTGAATTAACTTTATTTGGGCTGTGCGGTTGGGCAGAGGGATGTGGGCTGATTTTCTCTCCAAAGTTAGCTCTCAACTCAGCAACCCAGAACACAGGCTCACCATCACCCTCCACAGGTGACCTCCTCTGTCTCTGCAACCTGCCTACCCTGACTTTCCTCCTAACTACCTGAGGCCCTAGTCTTTCTAACACTTTACCTATTATGATTCCTTGTGAGGAACAATTCAATGTAAGCAAAGTGGGAGAACTAAAAAGTGTTGGAAGAAATGCGATCTTGATGGTCAGGAAAGGCTACAGAAAGAAAACGGCCTGGCATTTGTGAAGATCTGGGACCACTGTCCCAAGCTGCAAAACAGAAACAAGAGCACCAAGGCAGGAGGAAGTTTGTCCAGGAAAAGGAAAATGGCCTTAGGAGAGAGGACACTGTTGAATTTGTGACTCCAATGTGCCCTCAGACACAAGCACTGCCTGTCTCACACCTTTCTGCCCTGAAACCCAGCCAGGAAGGATTGGAGAAAGGTGGGAATTTGTCTGCTCCTCCCTCCATTTGAGTTCCTAGCACCACCAAGACCCCACAAATCCTCCTAAAAAGAGAAGGCCCACACAGTACTCTCCCAGATGTGATAAAATGAAATGTCTTCCAACCCAGAACTTTCTGAACATCTGCCTGAGGGCTCAGCATTAATGTTTGAAATAGAATCAGTTCAGATGAAATTTTCTCTCAAACCGTTAGTTACATCTCTTCTGCTATTTTTGAATCTATGGAAGCAGAAAGCCCAAATAGTGCTCAGTTTAAAGAAAGATTCTGGAGGCTTTTCTTCCCTGATCTTTGAATCGCTGGAGTGATGCTGACCTCCCTAGATGTGTATATCAAGAGGGAAGAGCAATGAGAAGAAACATGCTACCAAGGTCCTACAGTAGGCCTGAGGGGGCTGTGTGCAGCACCCAGGGATCTGCCACAGAAGCAGCAGAGAAGGCAAAGGACAACGGCAGAGGACCGGATTCATTTTCAGCCCTGATGGTACCCTAACATGTGTCCTCACCTCCTTCCCTAACCTGCTGCCCTTCAAACAATATTCCCTCTCACATGGACCCTCACCACAGTGGCACTCTCTCTTCCTATTACACACCACCCTTAGCAGTGAAACACTGCTCTGAAATGAGGAGGTCACGTTATTCCTCTGGGTTTGAAGCCCTTCAAAGGCCTCCCACTTCCCTAGGTAAAAAGTCCAACCATCCTTTGTGGGCCCATTCCTATAGCTTCCTGGTCTCTCCTCTCCCAGCGACTCAGTCTAGTGGAACCAACATTTCTCAGAAACATACAGTTGTGCTTATCACACAAGTACATTTTATAGGAGACCCAGCACATGTGCCCACATGTGTTTCCAGAAACAGTGGCACTTACTGTATACCATAGGCCTGAAGCTTTCCTTCCATCATCTTCTATTGTTTTTTTAAAGTTGGCCATGGTATACTAAATTGGCTTCATGACTGTAAGAAACACATGACTTGAAGTTTCTAAAACAATATACTAAGCTAACTTTTCAGTCTATGTCAACCATCTTCCCCTTTCTCTTCTCTAGGATTTCACCCAGGCCACTTTTTATGGCAGAATCACTGTCTTCTAGCCCCCTGCTTAGCTAATGCAGATGCTTTCCATCTTGATTTCTTCTACATTGGTCAGATTTCCCGCTATTTGAAAAAATACCCAACACCCCAACTTAGTGGAGAAAAACTGTAACTCGTCTCAGTTTCAGAGGTTTTAGTGCATGGTTAATCAAATCCGATGCAGAAACATCACAGCCAAAGGGCATCATAGAGCAAAATTGCTCAATTCATGGCAGCTGGGAAGCAAAGCATGAGCACAACACAAGAGAGTAAAGGGCCAGGTACAAGATACAGCCCTCAAAACTATCCTTTCATGATCCACCCAGTCATATCCAGAAATGTACTTTATATTCCCCAAGGCAGCTTTCATACTATTGAGAAAGCGATGAATCTTAACTGTCACATACCAGCCCTTGTCAGCATGACATCCAAATACTTCTCCTCAAGCCATATTTAGTATCAAAAAAGACAGAGCTATACTCCCACTTAACATGGTACAACTATTCCACACAAATTGAACATGGATATTCTCCCCAGAGTCTCAACAATTTCAGCACTGCACAAAAGTCCAAGTAGAGTCTCTTCTGAGAGCAAGAATACATATTGGCTATAAACTTTAAAAAATCAAACATTAAGTTTGATATACTCAATATACAATGTATAAGGTAACATTCCCATTCAAAAAAGAAGGAATTGGGGATAGAAAAATATTAACCAGACCCAAACTCCAGTAGGGCACATATTATGTCCTGCACCCACATATTCATCATTCAAGGCACCTAGTGGTAAGCTATGAATTACAAATGGGCTGGGTGGCTCCACTCCCATGGCCTTGCTGTTTGCAGCTCACATGGCCTCTGTCATAGGCTGGCTTCACTCACTGCCTGTGGATTTTCACAACAGCTATCCCATGGCACTTCTGGTACTTCTGACTTCCTGGGTAATCCACTATACCTTCAGCTTCACCCCCACAGCTTAAAGTACTCACCTCTCAGGAGCATTGCTTAACCTCCCAGAATTTCTTTGAAGTCTTAGTAGAAGCCCTTATGGCCCTACAACACATTCATTCTGCACTCCTGAAAAACAAGCACCATGTAGACAATGTCAAGGTCTGCCATCAGTCTGGACAATAGCCAGGACCCCGGAAACATTGATGCTGTAGCCTTTAAGTTGCTGGATGACTGAGCACATTGAAATGATTCCTAGAGATTCAATTCCCTAGGAGGCCCTTCTTATGCAAGAGGGCCCAGGAGCTCGCTGCTCAAATGAAAGATTTATACTTTGCACCCCTAGCCTTTTCATGGGTAGGGTCTTCATGATGCCTCAAGGTACCTTTCTTCTTATCCCAATTGAGTTCTTAATTTCTTTTACATCATGACAAGCTCTGAAACTACCATACTCCTTTGGAACCAAGCTTACAAATGCTTTTTTTTTCCGGATCAAATTTAAGTTTTTCAAATTTTTCTGCTCAGCTTTTTGCTCCAAATTCTTACTATAAATCTGGCCAAAAGCAGTCAGTAATATCAATGCCACAACCTGACACTAGGATGCCTTGAAATTTCCTCCTCCAGATCAATCATCTGAGCCTTCCACAAAGTCTCAGGATGTGAGCAAAATGTAGATAGATTCTTGGCTAGCATGAATCATGCATGGCCTCTAGTCCAATTCCCAATAGTCTGTCTGAAATTTCATGTGTCAGGCCTTTGCTCTGAATTTCTGTCAGAATTCTGGTCTTCAGAGGTGTTTCCAGAACTTCCTATACATCTCTGCTTATAACATGATAGGGCTTCTCCAAATCACATCCCACACTTTTCCAAATGCTTCTCCACAAACCATTTCCAAAGCTTTTGAACTTTAGAAAGGTGTAGTTACAATAATGATTTTGCATAGTCACATCAATGACCCCTTCTCTGGTATCAATCTTCTGTATTAATCATCTTACATACTGCTGGACAAAATACCTGATACCCACAATTTACTTTTGTTTTATTTTTTATGCATTTAGTACAAGATCTATAGGGTCTCACTACACAGATCAGACTCTTAGTGATCCTCTTATTGTCAGCTTCCCAAGCACTGGAATTGTAGGCACATGCCACTACACCCAGTTGTTGTCTCATCATGCTCCAGGAGTGGGGCCAGCACGGCACATCAGGGATCAAACTCCAGTCCCTGCATCTGTCTAAGCAGGTGTTTTAATCAGAACACCCACAATTTAAAAGAGAAAAGATTTGGCTCATGGTGTCAGAGGTTTTAGCCCATTGTGTAATGATTCTAAGGCAGAAATATCATAGGCAAACTGTGTAACTGGGAAAAATCCCTGCTTCATAGCATTCAAGAAGCACAGCTAGGAACAACAGAAAAAAGAATGAGGTCATGATGCAGACATAGTATCCAGGGTCACACATCCATAACCTATCCAGTCAAACTCAGAGGTTAAACTTCACTAATTTCCTGGGGGCTCCCAAGCCATTCAAGTTAAAAATCCAATTTAACTGTCACAGATGCATATAACAATCACACAAAATGCCTTAAAATTATGCTACTGCTCTGGATCCATCTACTCTACCCCATCCCAAATGAGAATGCATCTGATTTGATTGGTTCAGAGAGATCCCTCCCTGGATTCCAGGAAATTCTTATGTACAGCCAGAATTGAGAAACTTGGGTTCATTTCTACTCAGTCTTCAAAAATCATCTGCTGCACCCTCCCCAGGAAAGAGGAAACTACCTCTCCCACTTTCAAACACACACATGCACACACAGAGTCTGGGTTAAACATTGTGTTTATTTGTTGATTAAATATGGTATTTATGTGTCATACTGACAAGGGCTGGAATGCAACAGTTAAAGTGGACTGTCAACTTAATTGGTGTAAGAGCTACATAGGGAACTGATAAACTCCCATGAGGTTTTATCCCTCCCTGGTCCAGTCTTTATAGCAGCTGAATTCTTTTGTTTCATTTATTGTCTGTCTTCTTCTAGGTGATGTGTGGTTACAAGGCAGGGATGGATCGCATCTTATCTCTGTAGACCCACAATGCTAAGTGCACAAAATATTCAATAAATATTTCTACATGAATCTATGAGGCAGGTCCTATTGTTACCCTATTTTACTGATAAGGAAATTGACATGCAGAAGGTCAAATAAATTAGCCAGTGTTGTCCTCCTATGTGTGTGGTTGGATCTTCCTAATTCCAGGATCAGAGCACAGTAGCTTCTTATATTTTTGGCAGCTGAGTCACAGTGACCCCACAGACCTGAACTACAGATGTTCCCAGTCCTCAAAAATGAAGGCCCAAAGAAAGCCAAGAGGTCTAGCAAAAGGATTTCTTTTCACAGGGCTCTTTGCTGGCCCCAAGTTCAGACAGTCACCTCTTAGGATTTGGGATTTCTTTCAGCAAGGACGCCAGACCCAGATCCTGTACTCCTAAAATCAGCTGCATACTTTCAGATCGACATTCTTTCATCTCAAATAATCAAACAACATAATTCATGCCAGACTCACTGTTCTGTCCTGACTACTGTTTTCAAACAATTCTTCTACTTTTCCTCTTCCTCCTCCTCTTTTTCTCTGTTTCTATTTCTGCCTGTCCATCCCCCTCCTTCCCTCCTTTCCTCTTTGTTTTCACACCCCTTATAATTATCTAAGTTCAAAATTTCCTGACCTAATCAACCCCATTGCAACTTCCCACCCACCTGCTCATTGACTGCCCAGTCCTCTGGCCCATCCATAGCCAGATTTCTCCCAGATCATCATTACTATTTCCTGAACTGCTGGAGCAGGCTCCAACACATCTTCCTGCTCTGAGCTTTGCTCACTTATCAACATCCAGAGAGAGAGAGAGAGAGAGAGAGAGAGAGAGAGAGAGAGAGAGAGAGAGAGAGAGAGAGAATATCCGACACATCTTACAAAGCTCAACTCTGGCCAGGTCTCTTCTTCAATCAAAATCCTTCCATGCACCCATACCAGCACATGCAGTACTATACCCTAAGTGTCAACGTCCATGGCCATGAGCAAACATAAAGGATTCTTCTAGCTACATCCTACCATAATTGTGACTTATGTGTTGTATTCTCATTCAAGAGTTCTTTCAGATTTGCCACTTCTTAGATATGCTTCCTACTCTCTCCTAGTTCAATTATCATTATCACAATTATAGACATAGGCCTCAATGGGAAATAACACCACAAGGAGGACTATGATAGCAAATCAAACAATAGAGGAATTGATTCTATACTGTCTCTGATAGGAGCCTAGTATCAAGCCCTAAGTTGGGTTGAGTTGGGTTCATTTGTGAGCTAAAAGTAGAGCAATAGGAGCACAGAATCTCTGTCATATTAGCTGTGAAAATAAGGTCAAAATAGTTAATAATATAATTGTGGATAAAGAAGGGGTTGGTGAAGTAGCACAAAATTATGGAGGTAGGGAAGAGATGGCATCCTGGAAATTTCATCAGGTCATGGAACCCCAGTATGCTGGAAGGGGGTACTGGCCCTGATGCATCCTCAAATGAACCATATTCTCTTAAGAAGGAAGTACTGATGAGTGTCTTGTCTACACTTGAACTTATAAGTCTCAGAAGCCTTTAAGGAAACATTGCTTGAAAACGTCTTCCTTTGAGAAGGATTTGCTTTCCTCCCCAGGTTTGAGAAAGGCAGAACCTCTCCTCTATAATTCTACTACAAAAAAAACAAAAAAAGAAATAAATCCCTAGAACCTTCTATGACCAGCAGATCTTCCCACCTCATGATTCCAGCTAGCCACAGGCTTGGTGTGGAATCCTGCAGAGGAACTCCCAGCAGAGAGGCAAGGGGTGAAATCCAGCCAGATAATCCAGGAGCAAAACAGCTTTCCAGTGGAGCACAGTAAATTCACTTCCACAGGCTGCAGTAGGAAGAAGCCAAACACAGCAGCTAGACCCAAGCCAGGCCCAACTGGTCAAGTCTAAACTTGGTAGATCTGGACCCAATAAGCTGACACTGCTAGACCCAATTCTATGAGCACATTCTCTCTCTCTCTCTCTCTCTCTCTCTCTCTCTCTCTCTCTCTCTCTCTCTCTCTCCCTTTTCTCTTTCTCAATTCAAAGAGGGGGCAACAGGTAACCTGGGTGAAAGTCTGCCTGGAAGTCTCCAGGTACATCAAGGGGAGGTGATCGGACAGATCTTAGGGGAACTAACTTAAATACAAATTCCCAACCTCATATCTGCTTAGCTATACAGTCATAATGCATGCCCTTATGCTCTGAAATGCAAATCCATTAATTACAAAAGTTTATCTTTTGCTAAATCTCACTACTCATTATTACTGATACTAATTGTAGTACTGCAAATACAAAACTTAAACTGCCTTAACCACATAATCTTCCTTGGATAATAATATAAGTAGGAGCTAAAGTAACTATTCCACCAAAGCTCTACATCAAAAGTCAGAGGACAGTGCTGTGCAAAATTGCAAAGAGAAAGTCAAAATGCAGTCTCAGTCCCCAATTCCACCCAGAACAAATGCAGGAGACACTAGCATTGAAGAAATTGGAAGCCACACTCTTGAAATCTCTGAAATAATAGTATCTGAATTAAAGAAACAACTCCACAAAGATACAGAGGATATCAGATAAGACAAAATCTCCAAAGAAAAAATAAAACAATAACTATAATGAAAGAATTACTAAGTGCTTCTAAAGTAGACACATTAAATAGAGGAGAATATAAAAATGATGGAATCCTTGAATGAGCAATATAGGAAAGAAATAGACTGCATGAAGCAGATTCGAAGAGATACACAAGAAATTAAAATCTCAATTACAAGCTGGCAAAGCTGTCTGAATGAAAATGAAGATAGACTATCAGACTTTTAAGACACCACTGCAGCTAATAAAGAGGAAAGAAAAGATCTCTTAAAAACAACTAGGATGCAAGAAGATATAATTCAACATATGCAAGATGATGCAAAGATGAACAACATAAGGGTAATAGGCATCAATGGCAAAGGTGTCAATACAAATGATATAAAAAAGAATATGGGCAGAAGTAATAGCAGAAAACTTCAAAAATATGGGGAGACAATCTGACACTCAGTAACTGAAACATATAGAACTCCAAATAACATCAAACCAATTAATATTCTTTTTTTTCTTCTGTATTTAGGATAGGGTGGACAGGGTCTTCACTACATAGATCGGACTTGTAGTTATTCTCCTCTTTTCATCCTCACAAGTGCTGGCATTACAGGCATGTGCCACCACACCCAGTCTCAATCACCATCTCATCATGCTGCGTGGGTGGGACTAACTTGGCATGCGGGGGATCGAACCTCAGCTGCTGTGCTCTGTCTAAGCAGGCATGTTAGTCCCCTGAGCCATCAAGCTGGCCCAACATCAACTATATTAAAACCACACCCAGACATATAATAATCAACAGCCCAGAAATTCAGCAGAAGAACAGTATACTGAAAGCTGCCAGAGAAAAGAAACACATCACATTTAAAGGAAAACCCATCAGAATAACAGCAAATTTCTCTTCACAAACTATCAAGTCAAGAAGAGCATGGAGCAAAGTATTTCAAGTCTTGCAAGGAATCAAATTATAGCCCAGACTGATATACCCTGCAAAACTCTCTTTCAAGTTTAATTGGGAAGTGAAATATTTCCCAATATGACAAAGACCAACTAAAAAATTTCATAATGACAAAGCCAAGCCTACACAGATGACTAAAAGACATTCTAGAGAGGGATCAAAATGACCACAACTCTAAAAATGATAATGGAAAGAGCCCACCAAGTGGGGCAAACATTTAAACACAGGAGAAAAATACATAACCAACAGCAGGAAAACAACATGTCAATCATAAGTCAATACATTGCAATTATAACCATCAATGTAAATGGACACAATTCATCAATCAAAAGAAATAGACTGGAACAGTGGATTAGGAAGCAAAATCCAACAATAAGCTGCATGCGAGAAACACGCTTAACTCATAAAGAAATTCAGAGGCTAAAAGTCAAAGGATGGCAAATAATACTACATGTACCAAGACCTCAGAAAAAAGCAGGGGAATGCTCTTTGCAGACAATCTGAACTTCAAACAAAGAATGATCAAATGAAATAAAGAAGTCCACAACATATTGGTTAATGGAAAAATACAAGAGGAAGAGGTAACAGTAATAAATGTATATGCACCAAACACGCGAGCACCCAGCCATATAAGACATTTTGATGAATATGAAATATCTAATATCCAAGACCACAATCTTAACAGGAGACTTTAACATCACCTTATCCATAAAGCAGACAAAAAATTAGTAAACATAAGCAGAACTAAGCCACACTTTGGAACAAATGAACTCAGTGGACATATACAGTGTTCCAACCAACCACAGCTGAATACACATTCTTTACAGATGCACACAGGTCCTTTTCTAAAATAGACCACATATTAATTCATAGGTCATGCTTCAGTATGTGCAAGAAAGCAGAAATTATCCCATGCATATTGTCTGACCATAGTGCAATGAAACTGGAAATAAATGACAAAAGAAACCACAACTAACCCATAAACACATGGAAATTAAACAACACCTTTATAAGGACCAGCCTAATAGCTCAGGAGATTAAAGCATCTGCAAACAGGAGCAGGGCCTCTGAATTCTGCTCCCAGGCTTGCTGTGCCAGCACCGCCCACAGGGCTCCATAAGAAGGCAATTGAGACTGGGTGTGGTAGTATGTGCCTGTAATCACAGCTCATGAAGCTGTAAACAGGTGGATCACTATGAGTCTGATCTAGTAGTAAGACCCTGAATACTGTATAGACCGTTCTCTAAAATAAATAAATAAAATAAATAAATAAATAAATAACACCCTTCACAGCAAACAATGGATTACAGATGAAATTAAGCAAAATCTACAATTCAAAGAAAATTCAAGTACAAATTATCAGACTCTGTGGGATACAATGAAAGCAGTTCTTAGAATTCCAACCCAGATTGATATATCTTACAAAATTTTCTTTCAAGTCTGATGGGGAAGTGAAATATTTCCATGACAAAGAACATATCAAAGAATGTTGTTTTGATAATTTTATTGAGAAACAAATAGGAATGAGACATTTTCAAAACTGATTAGTAGGAGAGTTTTAATGATTAATACATTGCATATTATTGTCTTCTTAATCGTTATTCATAGTACAAGATGAAGACATGATATCCTGTCCAGAAACACTATTAGTACAAATCTTTCTATCCATTGAATGAAGAGAAAGTAGCTGTATATCTATCCTACTTTGAATATAGAGATACAAAATGGAGCTTAAACTGTATCCCCTTTTTTGTTTAATTTTGTCAGAGATGAATATTCCATTGTCACTGAAATATTGTGACATGAATTCCATAGATGCACGAATTCAGCAAAATATTCAATTATAGTCCAGTTGTCCGTAATAGTAATGGGTTTTCCATAGGACTGGCAATGTCAGAAGTTGTTGACATGAGCTTTTTACAGCTCAGCATATTAATATGGCTTTACTTTTCATACTTTATTTTTATACTTTTCTGCTGGATGGTTAATACCAAGATTAAAGCAAGACCTATATAACAGAAAATGTAACTTTTGTGTCTGACACGGCCAGTCAGATCACCTCAGGATTTGTCCCGAAACCCTGTGCCACAGTTTGTAGATCCTTTGTCAGTTTCAGACATGTGGATGAGCCATTGCTTGACCAATTTGCTCTCTGTGAAAGCCTGAGAGAATGTTTTCTCTCCATGTGACTCTCCTTAAGCACACTATACATCAGTGTCTTAGTTACTCTTCTCTCGTTGCTGGGACAAATACCCAACACCCAAAATGATGGAAGGAAAGGTTTATTTAGCTCAGTTACTGGAGGTTTCAGTCCATATTCAGCTGGCTCCAAGGCAGAGAGGCACATGGCAAAGAGCATCAGTTCATGGTGATGGGACAACAACAATAAAGAGCAATCGCTACAGAAAGTCTGTCTCTTTGTTTCTTGTATTACATACAGGTTCTCTGCCCCAGGCTGAGGGAAGTACTCACACCCATACTCCCAGCAGTACTAAGACCCATAATCCCAGTCTTGGATCACACATAATCCCAGTGGATCATGAGTTAATCACAAACTCTAAAAGTCCCCACCCCCTGACTACATGAGGCTTTGGGGGCACAACTAGACACAAACCATAACAATTGGTCACTTTCCTCTGTGGCTCCATATCCTTGATCAGAAAATTTGGGACACAACTGAGTTACATGATGTTACAATACAAGTTCTCTTATGTCCTGAGCTCACTGACCTTGACAGGCTAGGACCAAAATGTTCTATGTCCTTGCAGCCCTTCTTTATCTCTAAGTTTTGGTCTGTAAACTTAGGTTGTTAACTCTTCAGAAGAGAAGCTTATTATTATAACCCTACAACATAGGCAGGCAAGCTTAACTTCACTATCTGTCTAAATATCAAACATCTTAGACATAATACGAAACAGGTATTTTTCCATCATGTATTGATATATTAAACTCAAAGAATGTTTTTAGAGGGAAATTTATAGCTTTAAACTCACAAATTAGGAACACAACAAGGGAACAAAGAAATACCCTAATTCTGCACCTCAAGAATCTAAAAAAAGGAGACCAAACTAAGCCCAAATTGGAAAGAAGGGAGGAAATTATAATATTAGACCAGAAATTAATGCAGTCAAGACAAAACAATACAAAGAACTAATGAAGCAAAAAGCTCGTTCTTGGAAAGATTAAATAAAACTGATAAGTCCTTAGCTAACCTCATCAAAAAGAGGAAAGAAAAAACACAAATGAAAGCAATAAGGAATGAAAGTGGCAAAATTACTATACTATAGACCTATGGAAATTCAGAAGATCATCAATAGCTGTTTTGAAAATATTTAATTTAATAGAATTGAAGGCATGTAAGAAACAGATTTTTTTAGAAAGGTACAAATTACCAAAACAGAATCAAGAATATATAAGATCTCTCAATAACCAAAAATAACAATAAACCAGATTGAAAATGTAATAAAAAGAAACTGACCAACAAAGAAAAGCCCAGGTTCTGATGGATTCACAGCTGATATCTCCAAGAAATTTACAAAAAACATAATCCCAGTACTCCTCACACTCTTCAATGAAATTGAAAAGAAAACAATTCTCCCACAATCATTCCTGAAGGCAAGTATCATTTTGATAACAAAACCAGAGCAAGATGAAAAAACAGAATTACAAGCCAATCCCCCCCATGAACATAGATGGAAAAAATCCTCAATAAAATCCTAGCAAATATAATACAGCAAATTATTATAAAGATCATACACAATGACCGGGTACGATTCATCCAAGGGATGCAGGGAAGGTCCATTATACATAAATCAAAAAGTGGAATACACTATATCAATAGAGCCAAATCCAAAAAGCATAGGATCATCTCAGTTGATGCAGAAAAGGCTTTTGACAAAGTCCAACACTCATTCATGTTCAAAGCCCTACAGAAAATTGGAATAGATGGCCTGCCTCTACCAATAGCCATTTATAGCTAACATAATTCTAAGTGGGAAAAAACTAAAATATTTTACTCTCAGATCAGGTACAACACAAGGATGCCCTCTATCACCCCTCCTATTCAATATAGCTCTGGAATCATTAACTAAAGCCATTAGACAAGAGAGAAAAATAAAAGAAATAAGAACAGGTGAAAAGGGGGTTAAACTATCATTATTTGCAGATGACATGATACTCTACTTGAAAAGCCCAAAAACTTCCACCAAGAAACTACTAGCAATAATAAACAAATTCAGTAGCTACAAAGTCAATTCCCAAAAGTCAATAGCATTCTTCTACATAGATAACAAATACATTGAGAGAAAAACTTTACCTTTAACAATAGCACCACAGAAAATGAAATATTTAGGAATTAATCTAAATAAAGAAGTAGAATACCTAGTCAATAAAAATTATATTACTTTAAAAAAAAGAGATCATAGAGAATTTCAGAATATGGAAATATATTTCTTTTCCATGATAGGAAAAACCAACATCGTGAAGATGGCCATACTCCCAAAATTGTTATACAGATTTAATGCAATCTCTATCAAAATACCACCAACATACTGACCAGACCTAGAGAAATCACTCCTGAAATTTATTTGGAACCAGAAAAAACCTAGAATAGCAAAGGAATCCTGGGCAACAAAGGCAAGGCAGGTGGCATTACAATTCATGACCTGAAATTATACTACAAAGTTACTGTGATAAAATCAGCATGGTATTGTCAAAAATAGACCTGAGGATCAGTGGAATAGATTAGAAGGTGTACAAGCCACTACAAACACACTCAGCCAACTTATCTTCGACAAAGGAGCCAAATATGATTACTGGAAGAAAAATAGCCTCTTTAACAAATGGTACTGGAAAAACTGGCTTTCTACATGTTGAAAACTAAAATTTGACAAAAGTTCATCACCATGCACTAAACTAAAGTCAAAATGGATTAAAGATCTAAACATTAAAACAGAAACATTAAATCTCCTGGAAGAGAAAGTAGGTGGAAATGTTGAAAAAATACATAGGGGTAGGCAAACAGTTCATGAACAAAAATCATACTGCCTGAGAAATACTTGAAAGAATTAAAAACTGGGACCTTCTTCTTATTGAAAAGGTTCTGCACATCAAAGGAAAGTGCCAACAAAGTGAAAAGACACTCAAAATTTGGAAAAATAATCTTAACTCATAAGCACTCAGACAAAGGTCTTCTATCTAGAATTTATAAAGAACTAAGAAACATTAGGGCCCCAAAACTGAAAGACCCAGTCCAAAAATGGGCATCTGAAATGAGCACACACATCTCAAAGGAGGACAAACAAGAGGTAAGCAAATATATGAAAAAATGCTCCACATCACTAGGAATTTGTGAAATGCAAATTAAAACAACATTGAGATACCATCTCACTCCAGAAAGAATGGCTATTATAAAAAAAAAAAAAAAAACAACCAACAACAAATGTTGGAGAGGCTGCAGGAGAAAAGGAACCCTTCTCCACTGCTGGGGGGAATGTAGATTGGTGCACCATTATGGAAGTAAGTGTGGAGACTCTTCAAAAAACTAGGGCTGGAAATCCCATTCAATCCAGCTATCCTCCTTCTGGGAATTTTCCCAAAAGAACTGAAAACATCATATCATAGTGATATTTGTGCATCTATAGAACAAATATTATAGCAGCACAATTTGTGAGAACCAAATCTTGGAAACAACCAAAATTCCCATCACCTGAGGAATGGATGAAAAAGATGTGCTGTTTTTATACAATGAGGTATTACTCAGCTATATATATATATATATATATATATATATATATATATATATATATATATATATATATATT
>PVKA01024490.1:0-34160 GCA_004027165.1 Ctenomys sociabilis | reverse complement strand
GCTAAAAACAGTGGGAAAATCTGTGTTCTTTCTTCATGGTAAAAGTGTTTGTTGGCTACATCATGAGAAAGCTCTCACAAGTTAATCATCAGGGAGCATATTTAATGGTTTCTAAAGCAGTTTGCCAAATATGTACATGTGCTTCTTTGCATTTGTTATGAAGGCCGGGCCCCCACACATAAGACCTGTCAGAGTTAATTAACTGGCTGAAACTTACTTTCCTATTTGAGAACTCAGATTCACTCTATGAACATGCTCTAATTCAGTGCTGTTATTGGTATCATGGACAAAATACCATGATACCAATAGTTAAAAGGAAGGGAAGTTTACTTTGATTCAGTTTGTAGAGGTTGCATTCTGTAGTGGTTGGTTCCAAGGCACGAGGGCAGACAGAAAACAAAGCATCAAGGGAAAAGACAGGGAGGGAGATAAACCCTCTGAGGCCACACCCCCAGTGACCAGCATCTTCTGATTAACCCCCTCCCCCAGTATCAAGCCAGCTATACTATCCTCATAATCCAATTACCTTCCACCTACGATTGCGTGCGGGTTGGGGGGGGGACATCTAGGTATAAACTATAACTCCCAGTTTGAAGTCCAGGTAGGAAGAAGTCTCTCTTACTTGGGGCAACATCTGCCTTTTTGTTCAATTTGGGGCCTGAACAGATGGGATGAAACTCGCTCTCACTGGGGAAGGCAGTCTACTTTATTCAGTCTACCTAAAAATGTTATAATAAGTTCATCTAAAACTACTCTAGCAGAAAGGAGAAATACATGTAATCCAATAGCTGGGTGTCCTACTACTTAGTCACATTGACACAATTAAAATTAACTATCTGAAGGATATATGAAAGCTTGCAAAACTTAATTCTTTGATGAAATACACAGAAATAAATACTCTGTGATGTCCAGGAGGGAGAGATATCTCCATCTGCAGTTGCCCTGAAAAAAGATATGTGGAGACTGCTAAAACCAAAGAGCTAGAAAGTGAAGGCTAAAGCTCTACTACTTTAATAGGAAGTGCCTGCCTTGGACAGTGAAGAGACTTCCTAAAGACAAAGCCTACACTTCATAGCCTGGGACACAAAGCTCTTTGTAATTGGAAGCAAGCCTCCTTGTTTTGGTCTGACTTCTAAAAGGGCTTTCTCTCTGAGCTGTCCTGTCACCCCACCTGTACCTTCAGTCAATATTTGCTAAGCACCACTGTGTGCTGGGTACCATGAAAGAAGCTACAGTCGCAAAGACTGACTGATGGTTCCTCCTACCAGGCTTGCCTGCCTCTCCTGTTCTACTTCTCCCGAACCATCTCTGGCCTCTCCTCTCAAATTCCCTTTAAAGATCCATCTTTCTCATGTAACTCCACTGTCATCTTATCTTACTATAAGCAATTCTCTTGGCAGACATGAATAGAATTATTTTTGGTAAGATTTATCTGGAAATAGTGGCAGAACAACAATTTTATGTTGAATTGTTATCTAAGAGTTTTGTTCTTTGGCTTTTTCCCCTTTTGCACATTTGATGTTCCTCTCCTCTCTCCAACTGGGTTTTAAACCATAGAATTATACTTTCTAGTTTCTTGATGACTTTCGGTTAAGCTCATCAACTTAACTGGCTTTAGAGTTGCCAAGAGAGCCAGTGAAGCACAGTTTTGGGTGTGTCTGGGTAGATCCTGACCTCTGGTACTATATATGGTCTTGGGACCTTCTTTTCTGGTACTGGTCCCATGCTCTGCTTCCTGCCTACCTGTTAGGGTTTGTGTCCCCCCAAAGCCTCATGCATTCTTGGGGCTTCTGGAGTTTGTGACTGATTATTGTGGGTGTGGAGGCTGCACCTGCCCTGGGGCAGGTAATTTGCCTTTGGAGGTAAAGAGGAAAGAGAAGCTGGCTTCTTGAGCTGCTGCTACTCTCCTTTGAGCTCTTGCTCTTTGCTGCCACCATGAAAGGTTGTTCTCTGCCTTGCACCGCTTTTCCGTGGACCCAGCTGAATGTGGACTGAGACCTTCAGTAACTGTAAGCTAAATAAACCTTTCCTTCCTTCATCTTGAGTATCTGGTATGTGTCCCAGCAATGAGAGAAGAGTAAGACACCACCATGCACTAAACTGTCGCATTACACCATGCCCTTTAGCCATGGTGTTCCTGCCTTGGAGTCCACTGAAATCCTTTGAAATTGTGAGCCACATTAACCTCTCCTCCATTAACTTGTTGGTAATTTGTCTCAGTAATGGGAAAGCTGACTTAAACAGATTCTTTCAAAATAAACACGTGATATTTGCTATTTACACATGAAGCTCTAACTGATGATAGTGTTAAAAAGGGACAACTTTCTCCTTGTCATTGTGGAAGATACACAGGCTTAGACACTTCATTAGTTGAGCTTGGATTGGGCATAGATGATCATGAATGTAATTTCAAATTTAAATGCACCTATGGAAACAAGGCATAAATGAAAGGGGGAGCCCAGCCAGCAGAGCCTATGGTATTTTCAGAAAATAAGGGCTAATTAATGTTCACTCTATAGTTTCTTCTATAAATGGCGATTCTTAATTGGAAAAAAAAAGTATAAATTGGATTGCAAAGAAATTTTAATGGCAGGAATAGCCCAAGAATTGAATAGAAAGAAAAAAGGAAGTATATTATTCTCCTTTTGCATGTGCATGCAAACAGTCTTAATTATCAGACATCTTTGCAATTTCACTCAGAGGTCACCAATGATAGCTCATTTCCTAATTTTGGGCGCTTAAGTACAGGCAGCTTACTGTGAAAGCGTAAAGTAAACAGCATGAGTAATAAAATCCAGCATCAATTTTTCATTTCCAGACCAATCACTAAACTCTTAGCTGAAACTGCATGTGATACATTGTAAGTGTCCTTATATATCAATAAAATTGATTTGAACCAGTTGAATCAAATTCACAATCAGAGCAAAATTGGCAGCGCTAATATGTGTTAATGATAGGTGGGAGCCTAATTTTGAGAAATAGTAATGATTAGAATGCAGTCTTTAGGGCTTGGTTGGACTTGTTAGTGAACACAGCCTCAATTGTAATTTCAGCTCAGGTAGCACAAGCCTGGTAATACAAAGCTCTATCTTTGGGTTATAAACTGAATACTCTATTGCTGCTTGCACCAAACTTCCTCACCAGATTGCTTTCCAGGGAAAGCAAGGATGAGCTGCCACCTCTAATCTGACTGACCCTGTCTTCTTTACATAATCACTGTTGCCTCTATAGTATTTTGTTGACCAAAGCAAGTCGTGCAGTTGCTCCAGAGGGCAGTGACGGTGCTTATTCTCCTCCCGTTAGAAGAAGCAACACAAGTCACAGGGCCAAGCCCAAACTCTGAGGGCAAGTGGCATATCATTTGTACAGGGAGTGGAAGAATGTATTTTGAATATTGTAAAATTTACTGTAAAACAGGGTTCCTTTTTTCCCATCAGCCCTTACTAAGCTCTTTAACAGACCTTGAAGGTAAGCACCCTCCCATCCCTTTCATTCTTCCTCTAAGGCACAGTTGTAACTTTCTTTCTATTCCTGAGTGATTTTATAGATCCTGAAGCATCATAACCTCAGCACATGCCTTCACCAAATCCCCAAATTCTAGCACAGCTAACACAGTTCTGCATACCTGAAAGGAATGCATTCTATTAGTAGAATGCACCAGCAGTCCCTCGTAGGTGGTAGCTGACCATTGTAGATTATAGTAGAGTCATCATCACCTTTATTTTAGATGCTGTAAGTCTTTTGTGTAACAGACTCTTACCTATGACCATGTGTTGCTATCGACTTATGACACTATTGGAAGATTTTCTGTGGTGGTTGTTTTTGCAGACTGAATATCCCTGCTTGAAAAACAATCTAAAATCCCAAATGCCAAAACTCAGAAACTTTTGAGTGCTGATAGTATGCACTAAGAATACAGCCTCATATCTGTGACTCATGGGATGTGTAGTCAAAATATAGGAACACTAAAAATACCATAACCTTCAGAGTATATGGATAAGATAGATAATTTTGTGTTTGTATTTGAGACCAATTTCTAAGGCATCTCACTATACAGTGGTACCTGCATTCATGAATTTAACTCTTTTCCACAAGTCTGGTCAAAGAATTTGTTTTGTGCAACCAAGTTGCATCCATAGACAAATATCACCAAATCTGTAAAAGTTGAAATCTGAGCTACATGTGGTCCCAAGCATACTGCTCTGTTTTCAACCTTTTTGCAGACCTTGACACCTACTTCCCTATAATAACATTTTCTTTATCCTATTTACTACATTATTCTAGCTCATCCATATTTTCTGTAATTCAATTTAGTTTCAAATGGATTTAGTGTCCTTCTCCTGTGTTCCATGCAGATGTGTGAGTCTGTTTAAGCCACTGAGAAAGGTGGAACAGAAACAGCTTCCAAGAAGTGCTTCTGGCTTCCAACCTGCCACTGGCCTGTTCCTGGAACCTAGTGTTCTTGAGATTGTCTAGGCAGGCACACCTGCTTACTCCAGGGTCCTGCAGGGGCTGCGCCCCAGGCTTCACTGCTTACTAGCTGTACTAATGTTATTTAATGCATCTTTGAACATGCTTTTCTCTGATGGGCTTAGTGAGTGAGAGTAAGTTGGGATTCATTATATAATGTATGCAAAGCACTCAGCTTCATTGACTTATCGGTGTTAGATATATGTTTCCTTCCTCCTCTGCTATGTCAGGTGTCCTGTCTGAAACTCAGCCTGGTTCTCTTCTTTGGACTCAGAATCATAAGACAGATGTACCAAATCCTTTGATTCAAGCACAGTTCCCACACCTGCAATTCCCACTATTGATGTTGGGGCATAAATGTAATTCCTATTTCCTGAAGTGTTCATTCTCAGGTAGCCAGAAACTTAGAAAATTTCTAAATTCATAGATAGAAAAGCACATGTATTATATAGATGTACCAGCTCCTTGTGATGAATATAATCACAACTGACTGTAAACATACTAATAAAAATAAAAAATAAAAGCCAAAAGCACACATATGGGTATAACCACAGGAATGTCTTCAGAAACTGTCCTGGACTGCTGTGCAGGAGATAAAGCCCAGAGTCTTGTGCATGCAAGACAAGAACTCTACCGCTGGGCCACATCCCCAGCAAACCCTTTACTGAATATTTATGTAGGAGGCCAATGTATGCAAACTCACTTTAATGACACCTTGGGTTGCACATTTTTTAAAACCTCACTTTGTTTTCTTAGAAGATTCTAACATATAGTGTTTTCCACAAGCATTTCCAGATCAGCTTGAGTAGGGTAACAGAAGGAAACAGAAAAGGAATTTATCTTTGAAAATCCACAATGTGGAAAATCCACTTGTAGCTAATAAAAAGGAGCTTAGATGAGAATAGACAAGGCTCCAGGGAATTGCAGGATGTTTCCCTCTTCCTTTAATCTTAAATGTCAAGTTTATATTAACCTCAACTTTGGACACATTTTCATAACTAAAATACATACATATGTGTCCAGCGCTGAACTAGAGTGTTAGATTTATGGCCTAACCATGCCTCTGTAATTTAGCTGGGTATGGAAATGTGCCCAGGTTTTAGTACATTAAAGACATTTGTGCTCTGGTTTAAGTACTATTTTATTTGCTGAGTTATTCAGTCAGCAGCTTAGATAGTTTTTGCTCTGACTGGAAGCAGTTTGGTCCAAGGACTCAGACTCATCCTGAGACCCAAAGATAAAGGCTATAATGATACTCTGGTAATGGCAATTGCATGACAACAAGAACACATTTAATTTCATTGAACTATACACTTAATAATGGTTAAAAATATATATGTATACATATTACCACAATAAAAACATATGTTGCAAAAAATAAATGGAGGGCTGGGGAGATGGGTCAGTAGAATAAGCGCTTCCCTGGAAAGCACAAGGGCCTGAGTTCAATCTCTGGTTCTGCCAAAAAAAAAAGAAAAAAAAATGGAATAGATGCTCATCTGTTGAATCTTAAATTAGGAAAGAAAAAAGAAAGTTGTATAAGATATTTTAATAAAGGTGAAAGAAACGTGAATATGAGCTGTGAATTGAATCTCATAATTCTATTTTTGATTTTGAAATATTTCGGTGTACATCACATTTTGAGTATGGTAATAGGATCAATATTAAATTTTGTGATATTGATAATTATAAAAAAGTTTAAAAATGCTTTAGAAGAAGGACCCAATGCATAGACTGAGACAAAGGCTGATGCGTTCTTTTTTTTCTTTGTTGAAGAACAAATAGCGATGAGACAGTTTCAAATCTAATTAAGAGGACAGATTCAATAATTAATACATTTCAAATTGCTTTCATAATGGTTTGTTATCATACAAGGTACATACATGATATTCTACTTACAGACAGTATTATAGCAGATGTCTCTAATCAATGAATTAAGAGAATATAGCTGTATACTTATTTTTTTAAAGCTGAATTATAGCATAGTTTCAATAATTACTGCTTTCTACCTTGTTAACTTCCTAGTGGATGTCCATAGTACTAGAAACTGACATAATATCTCATTCAACCACTATTAGTGCAAATCTTGCTTCTCATAGAATTATGCAGAAGCATGGAATATTTATCCTAACTGTACTGTTTATACACACAAACCATGGTTCTTCCTTTGTATCTCCCTTTTTTGTCTAGACCTGTCAAAGATGGACACTCCATTGCCATTAAACCACTATAGGTACCTGAACTCATCAATACTATCAAACACAGTCCAGCAGTCCACAATAATAGTGAGCTATCTGAAGAAGTTGTTCACTATAGTGATTTATAGTTCAACTTAATATTATAACCCCATATTATTTACCTCAGTTTTATACATTTCTGCTAGATGGTTAAGAGTGAGATAAAGCAAGACCTACATAATAAAAAATGTAGCTTTTGTATCTGATGAGGTCAGTCAAGTCCCCTCAGGGATTATCTTATAATCCTGTACCACACTCTGTAGATCCTTTGTCTGTGTCAGCGATGTGGATGAGTCACGGCCATTGCGCCACCAGTTTGTTCTCTGTGAGAGCCTGAGAGAAAGTTTTCTCTTCATGTGACTCTCCCCAGGCACACTATAGATCATCAATTGCCTTCCTCTGTGGCTCCATAATCTCCTTGATCAGAAAATTTGGGGCACAATGGAGTTTCATGATGTCACAGTACAGGTTCTCCTATGTCCTGAGTCTTCACTGACCTTGAAAGGCTAGGGCCAAAAAGTAGGCTGACCTTGTGGCCCTCCTATTTCCCCAATTTTTGATCTGTGTGCTTAAGGTGTTAACCATCCAGAAGAAAAGCTGATTAGTACCCTGCAGTATATGCCATTCAGTTTGCCCTAACTCTTTCACTAATTACTTTTTAGTTATTGCTTTACATTTCTATTTGTATTTCTTCATTTGGCTTCTTATACTAGGGAGACTATATGATATTTGTACATGTATGTAGTTTATTTCACTTATTAATATATGTTCAAGTGACATCCACTTCAATATAAATGCTTCAAGATTCTCATTCTTTAGAGCTGAGTAATACTCCATCATATAGAAATACCACATCTTTTTCAACCATCCTCATGTGACAGATATTGTGGTTGTTTCCAACATTTGGCTACCACAGATTGTGCTACTATAAACATAGGTACACATATATCACTGTGATAATGTTTTCAGTTGCTCTGGGAAAATTCCCAGATAGGGGGATAGCTTGTTTGAATGGCATTTCCAGTCCTACTCTTTTGAGGAGTCTCCACACTGATCTTCAGAATGGTGGCACCAGTCTACATTCCCACCAGCAGTGGAGAAGTCTTCCCTTTTCCCCACATCCTCTCCAAAAATTGTTGTTGGTTGATTTCCTTAGGATAGCCATTCTTTCTGGAGTGAGATGGTATCTCACTGTTGTTTTAATTTGCATTTCATGAATGGCTAGTGATGTGGAGCATTTTTTCATATATTTATTTGCTTCTTTAATTTGGTTCTCTGAGAAGTGTGTATTCATCTCAGATGCCCATTTCTGGATTGGGTCTTTAAATTTGGGGGCCAAAATGTATCTTAGTTCTTTATATATTCTAGAGAGCAGACCTTTGTATGATTGCTTATTAGTTGGGATTTTAAAAAACTTGTGGATTGTCTTTTCACTTTGTCGCCAATTTCTTTTGATGGTGCAGAAAATCCTCAAGAAAAGTTGAACCCAGTTATTAATTGTTTCAAATGTTTCCGGTGCGAATACATGTGTGTTCATGAACTCTGTCTAACCCTATGTCTCCAGGGGTTCCTCCGACTTTCTCTTCCTGGAGATTGAGTGTTTCTGTTTTAATGTTTAAATCTTTAATCCATTTTGATGTTAACTTAACATGCATGGTGATAGAGCTGAGTCAAGTTTTATTTTTTGGCAAGTAGCAAGCCAGTTTTTCCAGCATCACTTGTTAAAGAGGCTATCTTTCTTCCAGTAAGCATGTTTGGCCCCTTTGTCAAAGAATAAATGGCTGAGTGTGTTCGCAGAGGCCTCTGCATCTTCTAATCTATTGCATTGATCCTCAGGTCAATTTCATTGCCAATGCCATGTTGATTTTATCACAGTGGCTTTGTAGTATAATTTCAAGTCAGGAATTTTGATAACTCCTGCCTTGTCCTTGTTGGCTAGGATTGCCTTTACCATTCTCGGTCTTTTCTAGTTCCAAATAAATTTTAGGAATGATTTCTCTAGGTCTGGGAGATATGTTGGTGGCAATTTGATAGGGATTGCATTAAATCTGTACAGCAATTTTGGGAGTATGGCCATCTTCACAATGTTGGTTCTTCCTATCCAGGAGCATGGAATATCTTTCCATTTTCTGAAATCCTCTATGATCTCTTTTCTTAGGGTGTTGTAATTTTCCGAGAAATGATCTTTGACTTCCTTGGTTAAGTGAATTCCAAGGTATTTCATTTTTACGTGGTGCTAGTGTAAAAGGTATTGTTTCTATAGTTTCCTTCTCAGTGTGTTCATTATCTGTGTAGAGGATGCTATTGACTTTCCAGTATTAACTTTGCATCCTGCTATGCTACTGAATTTTTGTATCAATTCTAGTAGCTTCTTGGTGGAATTTTTTGGGTCTTCAAGTAAAGTATCATGTCATCTGCAAATAGTGATAATTTAACTTCTTCTTTACCTATTCTTCTTCCTTTTATTTCACCCTCTTTTCTAATGGCTGTTCCTAATGATTACAAAACTATATTGACTAGGAGGGGTGATAGGGGACATCCTTGTCTTGAACCTGATCTAAGAGGAAAATATTTCAGTTTTTCCCTGTTGTGAATTATATTAGCTTTTGGGTTGTCATAGATGGCTTTTATCAAGTTAAGATAGAGTCCATCTATTCGAATAGAGTCCATCTATTCGAATTTTCTGTAGGGCTTTGAACATGAATGAGTGTTGGACTTTGTCAAAAGCTTTTTCTGCATCAATTGAGATGATCATGTGGTTTTAAGATTTTAGTCTATTAATATAGTTTATTATATTTATGGATTTTTGAATAGTGAACCATCCTTGCATCCCTGGGATGCATCCTACCTGGTCATGGTGTATGAACTTCTTGATGATTTGCTGTATTCTATTTGCTATGATTTTATTGAGGATTTTTGCATCTATGTTTATGAAGGAGATTGGCCTGTAGTTCTCTTTTTTGGTCATATCTTTCCCTGGTTTTGGAATCAGTATTATACTTGCCTCCAGAAATGATTTTGGGAGGACTGCTCCTTTTTAATTTCATTGAAGAGTTTGAGGAGTGTAGGGATTATATCTTCTATTAATTTCTTATAGAATTCAACTGTTAGTCCATCAGGATCTGGATTTTTCTTTGTCCATAGACTTTTTATTACATTTCGTATTATGTTGACTGTTATTGGCTTATTGAGAGTTGTTATATCTTCTTTCAGTTTTGGCCATTTGTACCTTTCGAGGAATCTGTACATTTCCTCTGTGTCTTCTATTCTGTGAGTGTAAAGATTCTTGAAGTAACTATTGATAATCTTCTGAATTGCCACTGGGTCTGTGGTGATTTCACCCTTTTCATTCCTTATTGCTTTTGTTTGAATTTTTTCTTTCCTCTTTTGGATGAGGTTGGCTAGAGGCTTTTCAACTTTATTTAGTCTTTCAAAGAACCAACTTTTTGATTTGTGGATTCTTTGAACTGTTTCCCTCATCTCAATAGAATTAATTTCTGCTCTAATCTTTATGATTTCTTCCAGTCTTTGTGCTCTGGGATTTGGTCTGCTCTTCTTTTTCTGGATGTCAGAGGTGCAACATCAGGGTGTTTGTTTGTTCCCGTTCTGTTTTCCTAATGTGTGAGTTCATAACTATGGTTTTTCCCTCTAAGAACTGCTTTCATTGCATCCCATAAATTCTGGTAAGTGGTACTTCAATTTTCATTGAATTGTAGATATTGTTGAATTTCTTGTTTAATTTCTTCTGTGACCCATTGATTGCTGAGTAGGGTGTTCTTTAATTTCTATGAATTTAGCAAGTTTTTCTGGTTTCTTTTGTCATTTGTTTCCAGTTTCATTGCACTGTGGTCCAATAATATGCATGGGATAATTTCTGTTTCTTGCATATATTTCAGCATGACCTCTGGACTAGTATGTGGTCTATTTTGGAAATGACCCATGTGCAGCTGAAAAAAATGTGTATTCAGCTCTGGTTTGGTGGAACACTGTATATGTCCACCAGGTCCTTTGTTCCAAGCTCTGGCTCAGTTCTGCTACTTCATTGCTAATTTTTTGTTTGGTTGACCTATCTTTTTGAGATGAGGAGGTGTTAAGGTCTCCTGTTAAGATCATAGTCTTGGATATTAGGTTTTTCATGTCCATTATGATTTGTCTTACATAGTTGGGTGTTTCTGTGTTTGGTGCATAGATATTTATGAGTATTACCTCTTCCTCTTGAATTTTTCCACTAACCAATATATAGTGGCCTTTGTGTAGTTTGATCCTTTTGGTTTGAAGTTGAGAGTGTCTGAGAACAGAATTGCTACTCCTGATTTTTTCTGAGGTGCTTGGTCATGTAGTATTATGTTCCATTCTTTGACTTTGATCCTATGAATGTCTTTTTGAGTTAAATGTATTTCTTGTATACAGCATATTGTTGGATTTTGTTTCCTAATTTACTGTGCCAGTCTATTTCTCTTAATTGGTGAATTGAGTCCATTTACATTGATTGTTATAATTGAAATGTGTTGACTTATGATTGTCATGATATTTACCTGCTGTTGTTTACTCCTTTTTATCCTATGTTTAACTCTTTAGTGGGTTTCTTCCATTCTCATTCGTGGAGTTCTGCTCATTGTGGTCTCTCTCTAGAATATCTTTCAGTAGTCTGTGTAGGGATGGCTTTGTCATCATAAAATTCTTTAGCTGTTCTTTGTCATGGAAGTATTTCACTTCTCCATCAAACTTGAAAGAGAGTTTTGTAGGGTATAATAGTCTGGGCTGGAGTTTGTTTTCGTGCAGGACTTGAAGAACTCTGCTCCATGCTCTCCTTGCCTTCATGGTTTGTGTAGAGAAGTTGGCTGTAATTCTGATGGGTTTTCCTTTGAATGTGATCTACTTCTTCTCTCCAGCAGCTTTCAGTATATCATTTTTGTGTTGGATTTCTAGGATCTTGACTATTATATGTCTCGGTGTATTTTTACTTCGGTTGAAGTTATTTGGTGTTCTGTATGCTTCAGTTACCTGAATGTTGGATTGTTTCCTCATATTTGGGACATTTTCTGTGATTATTTCTCCCCAGATTCTTTTTATGTCATTTGTATTGACTCATTTTATGTCATTTGTATTGACTTCATTCTCATTGATACCAATTAATCTCACATTGTTCATCCTGGCGTCATCTTGTGAGTGATGGATTATTTTTTCCTGTTTTCATTGTTTTTAAGAGATCCTTTCTCACCTTTTCACTAGCTGCACCAGTGTCTTGAAGATCTGAAACTCTGTCTTCGCTTTCACTCAAATGGTTTTGTAGACTCATGATTGATATTTTTAGTTCTTCTATATCTCTTTGACTCTGCTTCATGCATTCTATTTCTTTTCTGCATTGCTCATTTGCTATTTCTTTTCTGCTCGTTCTATTTCTCTTCTGTATGCTCATCCTTCATATTTGTGATCTCCTCTATTAATTCTTTTGCTGCAGAGTTTTTTCCAAATTGGATTTCCTCGATATACTTCTGGAATTGATTCTCTATCTCAGATGCTATGATTTCAAAGAATTCTTTTTTTCTTTCAGAAAGTATTTCTGCTTTGATTTCCTCTTTACCTTTCTGCTATTGTTTATTTACTTCCAATGCTTTTAATTTATATGTTTCAGCTGGAATAGTGTTCTCTGCACTTGTTCTAGATGGGCATTGGGTTTCCCCCATATGTTTCTGGATTTGGTTCATTACTCCCGATGCTATGTATTCAAAAATTTCTTTTTTTTATTTCATGCATTAATTCTGGTCTGAGTTCCTCTATACCTTTCTGCTGTTGTTCCTTTGCTTCCATCTTTGTTAATTCATTCATTTCAGCTGAACTAGTGTCCTCTGCACTTATTGGTGGACTCAAGGCCTGAGATTGCCATTTGCTCCTTGTCTTTGTCATTTTACATGGCACTGACCTTTGGTGTAGAGTTTTGGTGCAGTTATAACCTTACCTCATAATGAGATTTGGGTGCCAGTCTATTAAGTTTGAGGTTATCCAATTATGCCTGTCCTGGATCTAACTGTTGTGTGCAGTTCCTTTTTGCTGCAGCTCTTCTTTGTGCCTGTAGTTCCCCTCTGTTAGGTGTGTGGTCCGGGATCCACTGGGGAGTGCAGAAGCTCTCCCTCATGCACACCAGGCCGGGCTGGGGTGGATCAAGTTCATGGAGATTCACACATGTTCTCATTCCCCTGGTGGTCTTGTGGATAGGGGCTCTGAGGAGTTGCCAGGCAGGCCTGTCTGGGGTGTCTCAGTCAGGTCTCTGGCTAGGATGTCTTGTGGCCTGAGGCTCTGGATGGTGCAGAGCATGCAGGGAGAAGCCAAAGGCGCTCTCTCAGACTCACCACACATTCACTGAACGGGGATGCTGAGAGCCGGGGGTGAAGAATTCTTAGCTGAAAAAAAAAAAGAAAAAATTTGAATCTAATATTTTGCAATAACCATCTGAATTAATACTGTTATTCTGTAAGTATTATCCCTCTTATGGGTAAGAGTAGTAAACGGTGTACGTGACTTAAAAATATCTAAAGTTAGAAGTGCTCACAACTATTAGTTTATTTAATGCAATTTGAAATTCATGAATTTGGACTCCATTAACTCAAAATTTACAAAAATAGTGGACAAGTTTCCTGGTTAATATTATATTTAAAGGGAAAGGATCTTTGAGACAGATAACTAATGAAAATGGGCTTGCTTATCAGCCCCGTTATGCAAGCACATTATTCGCAGTACTTTATTTATTTATTTATTTATTTATTTATTTTTTAATTAATTTTATTGAGAAACAAATAGCAATGAGACAGTTTCAAAACCAATTTGTGGGACATTTTCAATAATTAATACATTGATATTGTTATCTTCATAGTGATTATTCATAGTACAAGATGCAGATATGATATCCTTTCCAAACTACAAATCTTTCTTCTCACTGAATTAAGAGAAAGTAGCTGTACATATATCCTATTTTGTATATACAGATACAAAATGGTACTTCATTTATATGCCCCTTTTTTGTTTAGTTTTGTTATGGATGGGTATTTCATTGCCATTTAAATATTGTAGGTGTGTGAATTCAGCAAAATAAACCAATATAGACCAGTAGTCTATAATAGTAGTAGGTTTTTCATTGGACTGGCAATGTCAGAAATTCTTGACTTGAGCTTTTTATGGCTCAGCATATTAATATGGCCTTACTTTTTATACCTTGTTTTTATAGGTTTCTGCTGGATGGTTAAAATCAAGATAAAGCAAGACCTATATAACAAGAAATGTAACTTTTGTATCTCACAACTTCAGTCAAATCCCCTCAGGATTTACCCTGAAACTCTGTACCGTACTCAATGGATCCTTTGTCAGTGTCAGCCATGAGGATGAGTCATGGCCAATGCTTGACCAATTTGCTCTTTGTGAAAGCCTGAGAGAATGTTTTCTCTCCATGTGACTCTCCTTAGGCACACTACATCGTGATCACTTTCCCCTGTGGCCCAATAATCTCCTTCATCAGTAAATTTGGAACACAGCTCTCAGTAGTTCAGAAGCAAAAATTTATTCCCAAGGTTATTTGTATGCCAATTAAAAAAGTATTATCTAAATAGTGTTTGGATGGATATTCTGTTGGCTTCTTGTACTATGGACAACCACTAGGAAGATAACAAGTTAGAAAGTATTAATTATTAAAACTTTACTATAATTCAACTTTAAAAAAAGAAGATAAGTGTACAGCTACATTTTCTTAATTCATTGATTAGAGACATCTGCTCTAATGATGTTTGTATGTAGAGTGTCATGTATGCACCTTGTACAACAAAAAATCACTACATAAACAATATACAATGCATTAATTATTGAATCTGTCCTGCTAATTTGATTTGGAAAAAAAAAACTATTGTCTAGTCATCAAAATAAATCTACAGGCATTCTTACTTCTAATAATTGTCTTTTATTAGGTGTAATAGAACCTAGTTTAAAAACATTAATAGAACATTTCTCGTCATTTTATACCATATTTCATAATTCAGACTAGGCCATCCCTTATTAGTTAAAATTATTAAATATTTTATCTTTTACCAATATGTCTATTGAGTACCTTACAAACAGATTTCAGTGACATCTCAGTTGTAAATTCAATTTGTTCCATGTTTGTGTTGAACACCTACAAATTCAAGAACTGAATATATTTTCCCTATAAAAAATAATGGAAAACTAAATAATTGGTTCTGGTGCCCCAATATTATACTTACAAAATCAGTTTTTCTGGACTTTAACAAATTTCTCAATGATTTCTCTAACTATATTGTGGTTCTCCCTCTATTGTAGGATATGTCTTTTCCTGTTAAGTAGAGTAAATTCATTTGATACTGAAACTATTCCAAAGGATTTCAGAAATTATATTAAGGAAAAAGCACCAAAAGCAGGAAACATAAACTGGAACTTGAGGATACCCATATTGGGGTGATGAAATGAACCTACTCAAGAGAAGGCAAGAAATCATGTATCATTCCTCATTTGGTAATTCAAGAATGTACCAATGAAAAGGGAATACACCACCAGGCCAGAATAAGAAGAATAGTGTTTCTAATAGTGCCATCAGTTGAGGGAGTTTTAGGGTAAAGCATTCAGTCATACCTGACTATTCCCTTAGATATCGAATTGCAGACTCCATTTTCAGCCTAGGTAATGGAGCATGGACAAGTGTTTGAGATGGCAAGGGATTGAAAGGATTGTATAAAGCTCTGTAATTACAAATCTCTGCAGAGGAAATGTGTCATTGTTGCCTAGCTCCTCTTCTGGAGGCAAGGAGAATACAGATGACTTCATATCAAATGGTCAAGTTGATGCAGTGTTGGGTAGGCTGACAGATGTCAAAGCCTGACCTTCTTCACCAAGTGAATTGTGAGCTATGTGTAATAAAATCAAGAACAGATGGTTCTGAAACTAGCGCCTCTACTTTCTGGGAGTGTGTGTGTGTGTGTGTGTGCGTGTGTGTGTGAGTGAATATATAGGAATATATAGATATAAATCTCAATTTCATTTTATACAAATGTCAAACACATGCAAACAAAATGGTAAAGTAAAATCCCATGTCCTCATCACTGGACTTCGAATCTTAAATCATTCTTTCATTCTTGCTTCCTAGCGCTCCACACTCATTCTTTCCCACAGGAAAACAATTTTTAAGTTTCTTTAAAAAATAAATTTCATGTATGCCAAACAATCATAACAGTGTGTCTCTGACAAATGGACATATCCATGTACACCACATCACCATTTCACTTTAATCCTTGTAGATTTCTAGAAGGATCTGAAGTGAGATTAAGCTACATGAATCTCATTGTTTCAGGGTCAGAGTGGGCAGCCAGTGCTGATAGCTTGGGTTACAATGATCTGCTGGCTGTGATTCTGTCGCAGGAAAGGCTCGGCCTCACATAAGGCAGTCCAGGGGGGAGGGGTGTTGAGTCTATGGGAGGTTCTTAGGTCGCTGGGGGCACTGCACAGGGAGGGAACTGTGGGCCTTGGCTTCTGCCTTCTTTATTTGCGCTACGGGGTTTGCGCTGCCATTTCCTTCCGCACACCCACAGAAGCCCAAAGCAATGGATTCACCAAGTCTTAGGCTGAAGGCCTTAAAACTATAAACTAAAACAACCCTTTTTTCTTTACAAGTTCATTATTTCAGGCATTTTGTTTCAGTAATAAGGCTCAGAAGCCCATTTGTTCACACCTAGTGAGGTCTTTCCTTAGGATCCTTTGCAAAATTTAATCACCTCCCCCAGTTGTAGCTCAGTTCTCGATCCTGTAAGGCTCAACCCTGTTTCCTACACAGTGTCGCTGAAGCAAACTCAAAGAGGGGCTGCAGCAGTGTGCTGAGTTATTTTCTGGTAAGTTCCACCCCTGGCAGCCTTTTTTCTGGATCCTGCATACATTTTCCAGGTGGTTTCTTCATCTCAGATCCAAGATTGGTTTGATGACTGCATGGTAGAGCGTGGCTCAGATCCTACTGGAGCTCTATTCCAGATGGCTCTCCGAGGTGCCTCTCTAGCTCTTCTCTGCTTCTCCTTTCCTGTGTGGCTTCAGATTGGTGATGTGGACTGAAGTAGACTGAATGATAGCTTCTTCCTAGATGGTGGGAAAAGGCAAGAACAAGTGGACAAGTGACTTGGAATTTGTATAACAGGTTTAAGAGCAAGAGATGGGATCTTTTATTTTTTCTGTTGATAGAGACCATTTAGAGGTTTTTTTTTTTTTTTTTTTTTTTTTTTTTTTTTTTTTTTTTTTTTTTTTTTTTTTTTTTTTTTTTTTTTTTTTTTTTTTTTTTTTTTTTTTTTTTTTTTTTTTTTTTTTTTTTTTTTTTTGTACAAAATGCCTGGTGCCTATGCCTGTTGGTCTCCCCCATTAAAACAAGAGATGGGAAAGCTTTCATATAAGGTCTACTATTTCCTATTTTATGCCCTAAATGTGAATCATGTCAAGTTCAGGGACTTTATATTTTGTTTCCTCAAGGTAGTGTCTTGCTATATAGCTTGTGGGGAAATCAGCTCTAATATATCTTAGGGGTGAAGGAGCAGTATTTTTTGGGGGTGGCAGAACCGGGGATTGAAATCAGGCCCTTGCACTTGCCAGGCAAGTGCTTACTCTACTGAGCTATTTCCCTGGCCCCTTGAAGCAGTGTTGATCAATATGATATTACTCATTCTTTTTTACAAGCTTATTTGTGAAGAATATTAGATTTGGTTACAAATATTAGATTTATTCCATTAGATATAATCAGAGCATCTAAGCAACATTTCAAAAGTTAACTACAATTTATAGGGTTGAATTGAGAAGAGTACTGTTTTTTTTTCTCCAATAAACTGACCTACCAGCTCAAAATTTAAACATTTTCAGAGAATATATATAGAAATTATAAGCAATATACAGACACAATTATTCTTAGAAAAATGAGTTTATTTTCTTTGTATTTTTCTGTCGAGTTCCAAGAGATTCTTAGTTTAGTTTTTGGTTCTGTTTCTTCTTCTTGTGCTACCTTTTGACTTCCTAGACAAGAAGGCTAACATCTTTGGCCCATAACCCCTAGAAACTTCTCTAGTCCCTTGGCTATTTTAAAAAGGAAAGAAAATATGAAACATCTTGCAGGTTTCTTTGTTGTTTTATTTCTTGTTACTCTCACTGAGCAACCCTGAGGTTTTCTTTTTTCTTTTTCCCTTTTCTTGATTGTAGTACTTCAAAAGTACAATCTGAGGTTTGCTGAATGTAAAATGTCCTTTTCACTACCCAAGCGATCCTTAGTATGCTGCATTTTTTTTTGCACCGCTCACATGCTTCTCTCTCTCTCTCCTTTCTTTCTCTGTAAGAACACACTCTCATGATTCTTTAACTTCTTTAGTCTTCATGATTTCTCTTTGTCTGCTTTAGGAATCAAACCTCCTCATGGCCTCTCCCCCTGACTGCGAGTGGCTGGGTTCCTGATGGTTTTACTTTGTAGAAAAACTCAGTACTGCAGCACTTTTGAATTGTGTATGAAATCCACATTCACTAAAAAAAAAAAATTATGTTTGCCAGCCACGTGTCTTGAAGGATTTGCTTTGTCTCTTCTCTCCCTTAGCTGAAGGCCACTGTTGGTTTAGTTCAGATCCATGGGAGCAAATGAGCCTTTGAGGGGGAAAACCATCCGTCATTTGGCACTGAGCTATTTTCATACACTTATGAAAATATGCCAAGTGCAAATATACCAAGTGAAAAATCCCGGCATTGATAGAGTTGCTGGAGATAGGACGGATGAGCTAGCTAAGGTTGGGTCTCCAAGTAGCCCAGAAACAAACTAATCCTCTTGCTGATTTCTACCTGGATTTCTTTTGTGCCTTCTGGCTGCTACTGCTGTTTTCACAATGTGTAGTGACCCTGGTCATCTATGCATCTTGTGCTAAGTAGGAATCCATCCAGGCAATCGTTAACTATAGAGTAGACATATCCTGGTGATGTTAACATCAGTTTCAGGAATAAAATCATTGCCTAACTTCAATAACAGAAAAACTGTAATTAGTGTGCTGTTAGATTAATACCTACAAAATGCACACAAAGCCATGATTAAAACCTTGGAAAGTTTTCTATCTTCAGAGGAGTTTCTCTTAAATACATTCTGTAGACATATTAATAAGAAAAATCCCTAAACCAGCCATATAATATTCAGACAAAGCTGCTTTCCTCCAGAGACAAGCCCCTTGCTTTCCCCATCTTGACGTTGCCATGGAAATAGGTTTCCTTGGCTCCAGAAGAAGGGAGCCTTGCCATTCTGGGACCCCATCAAGGTGAGAATGGTTATACATTATGATTGCAAAAGTATGGGTAAGATGTCACTTGAGGTACACAGTATTAATTATTGTTATTCTCAAATTATTTTGTGAAGAAATCTAATTTTTTTGTAGAAGTAGGTAGAATGCTTTTTTATATTTTCTTTTATCATACTTACTTGTATTACTTTAAAATAAAATAAAAAGGAAGGATATACCACAGACTATAGTCCTCCTTCTGTTCTGGATGGTGAAGATACTTTTCTTTGTTTATTTATTTATTTTTTAATTTTAGAAAAAGGTCTATAGGGTGTTCAGGGTCTCACTACCAGATCGGACTTGTAGGGATCTGCCTGTTTACAGCCTCCAAAGGCTGGGATTACAGGCATGTGCCACCACATTCAGTCTCAATGGCCATCTCAGGGTGCCCCAGGGGTGGGGCCGGCGTGGCAGGTGAAGGATCAAACCCGAGGCCCTTGGGCCTGCTTGCAGGTACTTTAGTCCACTGAGCTATTTGTCTAGCCCTTGTCACTTTTCTTAGAGGCTCACCATTGCAAAATCTTTGTCTCTTATTGTGATTTATATCTAAATATCCAGCCCAGTACCCTAAGGTGAGGCTTTTTGAGGTGGTCAGTCATGGTGTCTGGCAGTGAATGAATGGTTTGTGTCCATTGATTGGTCTAGTGCAGTCCTGGGTATGCCTGAATGGATTTACTAAAGACAGAAGACCCTCCCTGGGTGTGGGTGGCACCAACCTTGTATCCTTGGATGGGAGAAGATGGCAAACAAAAGCCTTGCTGCCCCCTGCCTGCCTTCCTGCCTGCCATGAGCCGTTTTTCCTCTGCCATTCCACCCTGCTTTGGAACCATCTGACTATGTACTGAAACCTCTACAAACCATGAGTTAAAGTAAACCTTTCCCTCTTTAACTTGTAGGTGTCGAATATTTTGTCTTAGCAACAAAAAGTAACTAATACAATTTCAATTCAGTCCTGGGGAAAAGAGAAATACTGCTCTCAAAAATCCACCTCTTTCATGGAAATGAGATGTGCTTTACTCAACATGAAGAGCACTATTTTTTCTTTGAATAAAGAAATTGGAAAACACTGTGGAAACTGTTGTTCCATTTTTCTTTTTATTTACATATTATGCCCTAGAGAAATTGTTTGAGAACAATTCATCCTAAACCCTTTACCTTCAGCCACTGCCAAGTACAAGTTCAGGTTTAGCTTAGTATCTTTATCAGCTCCAGAAATGCAGTTCCATTAAGTCAAAGGCCCACGTCAGGCAAGTGAAGGCACCTTCACTTGTGCTCAAGTACTTCAAAAGTACAATCTGAGTTTTGCTGAATGTAAAACATCCTTTTCACTACTCAAGCGATCCTTAGTATGCTGCATTTTTTTTTTTTTTGCACCACTCGCATGCTTCTCTCTCTCTCCTTTCTTTCTCTGTAAGAACACACTCACATGGTTCACCATTGTGCTCAAGCTCTGCCTTTGACTGTGGTAGATCCTGACAGGGCAGGAGGGAGGCTTCTCCAAGATAGTATCCCCTCTCATTCAGCAGGGCTCGCATTAGGAGCACAGGGCCCAGCATGGAGCTGGTTCACAGTAAGTGAGGCAGTTGTTTGCTTTTATTCGTGTTTCATTAACTTTTCTGAGCCATGTTCAGCATCTTTTACTACACTTTGTGTCATTTGTTACTACCGCCTGGGGTATAAACTTGATACCGACTTTGATTATGTTTACGGGCCTGAGCTGCTCAGGACTCGCTGGCCTTCTTCCAGAACTTTGCTTTATTGCCATCACAATAATACGAACCAAGCTCCCAGAAAACCAAATCCCTCCTAGCAGACGACTGCGTCAGGTCTTTGCTTTTCTCTCATAGCAGATACCATTGGAAGCTGAATCTTCTCAGGTGGGGGGTCCAAGGAAAGTCCCTTACGATGCCTGACAGAGGCCCATGCAGGGTCATTCAGGTCAGACCTGACATATGATCAGGTGAAAAATTAGCTCCAGAAACTTGGAGATGACCCCAGCTCCGGAAACCATTTTTAAAAATTAAAATTAAACTTTTTAAAATGGTTTAAACACATGTTTTTAATACTTACTAAATGTCTTTTCTTTCTGGAAAAGACATGCTTGGGGAAAATGAAGAGTAAGATAAAAACTTGGCGAAACAATCTTTTTCTACAAATGCTCCTGTGTAAAAGCAAATGAAAATCATACTTTGTACTAGGCTGAGCTCTGTTTTGCACCTGCATTCTGCTTTGTGTTTTTCCCCTCTTTATTGTATATATAACAGTTTGCTTTATATGATTTCTTAATTAAATATTTAACAGTATATAATGGTGAAGGCTAGGGGTGCTAGGCTGTGGTTTATTGCAATAGCTTAGTGTATGTACTTCCACTTTGCAAAGGTATTTTAAACCACATGGTGGGCTCTTTCAAAGCAGAGACCTGAGAAAATTTCACATCTCTTTGAGTTCAGTTACTGCAGAGAAGAAATCTCTCTGACAGGGCCATCATGATGCTTCCGACTGTCCCAGGGACACACTCCCCTTTGTTTAGCAGGGAAATGATGCTTTGTTGTTTTGTAGAAAGCTTGCACTGTCCATATATGCAATGGAAGAGGGAAACAGAGATGAGGGAGCAGTGTAGCAGTGGGAGGAACAATCTAGCAGTAGGCTAAGCAAAGACTTGTGATCACTGCTAAAGGTGAATAAAACTGATCAAGCATGAGCTACATAGTTGGCAGTTGGGTGTGAGAAGAGATTTGAGACTTGGTGGAGTGTGGTGATAAGATAGACTGAGGTTACAAGAGAATTGAAGAATGAAAGACCAAGGGCCTTTATTAGCCAATGGAATTGAAAAGCTGATCACCGGAGAGGTGGTTTGTGATGAGGTTAATTGGTGTTCATGCAGGGAATTTCTTTTCTACAGGTAGAGTGACTGTCATGGTAAAGTTGGATGAATGTCTATGAGGAGAACGAGGGCTCTGTGTCCTGGGTGTGTATGAGAGATGTAGGCAAGAAGTAAAGGTGCTGTACACAACACTCTGTCTAGAGCTGGGGTTCCAAGACCTATGGATTTAGGTCACAGATCCTTCAAGAACATGGAAAGTGCTTACTATGGGCCCTTTCTCAAGAACAGGCTTTCTCAGCCTTGAATGGCTGACATTCTGGGGCTGGATAATCCTTTTTATGAGAGCTCTCCTGTACATGGCAATATTAAGCAGGTTTGCTGGCCTTTGCTCACTAGATGCCAGTTATGACAACCAAAAATGTCTTCAGATATTGTCCAATATCCTTGAGGAGGAAACTTGATCCTAGTATGAAAACTACTATTCCAGAAATATATAAAGCTACCCACAATCTTCAAGCAGTGGGAATGTGTTGGCTCCTGAAACTTTTCATGACTCTCCCCAGGGTCAGTGGTATTGAACTATGTCTTAGGACCTCTAGTTATGGCTTCTCAAGGAGCTGGAGCTATTTATGCCGCCAACTTTCTGAAAGGTATAGGACAACTCTTCTCTGTTGAAAGAAAAGGCATTTATGAAATTTAAATTACTTATCTCTGGTCATATTTATCTATGATGTCATGGAGTGTAAGAACCCCTGTCTTGTGTGATGGGACAGTTATATCTTTACCCATTGGTTCTAGACTCCGAACCCATAAAACTTATCTGGGGATAATAAATACACCATAATGCAGCACTGTCTTCTTCCATCTTTCTCCTCCCTCTTGCAAATCTGAGAACCATTTGTCTTGTCATTGTTTGGAAAGCTAGAAAGCTCCATTAGGCTTCTGGAAAGCAGGTACATCAGACATTTTAGGTGCCCTTTGCCAGTTTACTTTTGTAGAGACTTTCTCTCTGCCCATGCTCGTGCCAGGCATCATTGCTCTCCACTTTGTCCACAATGTCCAATGGTGGATGTGGACCCAAAGAAATGACCTACTTCCAAATTAGTGGATGCTACCATGACCTGCTACCAGACTCAAAAGATTAAAGAAGGCCAATAACAATTCTTCCTTGGAAGTTGAACTAGGTACAGAGTAAATTGCCATGGTAGTAGCAACCAGGAAGAGCAGCTGCAATGGAATCACAATAGTCACAGTGGAGCTCCTGCTCTTGTGGCCTTAAGTACTTCCTGAAATCCAAGATAATTATTCAGCCTCAGCCACAAGGAAGATCATTATCACTATAGTTGCTGCAGCGAGAAATTCTCTCCTTGCTCCTTGTAATAAGCATTTATCCTACTCAACCTAACTTGATTAGTGCCCAGCTAGGACCAGTGGGCTCCCACCTGTGGCTACCTTCTTAATAGATCCCCATAGTGGAAGTTAATGGAATTTTGAAAGAATTATGACTGACCTGTTCATGGTCTGCCATGGCAGTATTTCCCACAGGACAGCAGACATTGTGGCCATGTCTGTTAATGAGGAACAGGGTGGAGGTCAGCTCTGGGGCTATGGACTGCTGCCTGGGATGGCCTTGTGGCAGGCAAATCAGGTGTGGTCAAGGGCAGCTTCACATATCTATCTAGGTGTAGGTGTTTTGAAGTCATTTGATATCTCTTCAGTTACTCATGCTTATATTTTGTCATCGGGGATATTTCTTCAAACAGTGGACCAAAGAGTGGAGACACTTTGGAGATAAATAAACAACTGGCTGACAAAATGATTTGTAGACACTACTAGCACATATAAGCAGCAGTGAAGAATGCTAGATGTTGGACCAGACATGCAAGGACTCAAGCATTCAAGAAGCTGGGATAGGAAGGTTGCCGTGAGTGCAAGACCAACCTGGGCCACATAGCTTTCCTAACATCCAGGGATGCTGGCTGTGTCTCCCTTTTCCCCAGTGCCTCTTCTATTATCCATCTTTAACTTAAATCACATGGTCTGCTCATATGCAATATCAGGATTATGAGGACAAGGTTCCTGTGATTCTCATTTTATACAGAATGATCTTCCCATTAAGTGTTAGCCAGGTTCTTTATCATTTAAAAATATTTAACAAGGGCTGGCTGATAGCTCAGAGGAGTAAAGCATCTGCTTAGGTAGATACAGGGGCTGGAGGCTCAATCCCCTTGGCCTATGGTGCTGGCTCTGCCCACCCCACAGGCCCCTTGAGATAGCAATTGAGACTGGGCATGGCGGTGCATGCCTGTAAACCCAGCACCTGGGAGGCTATAAAACAGGAGGATCACTAGGAATCCAATCTATGTAGTGAACCCCTGTAGACCTTGTATTAAATACATAAAAATAAATAAATAATAAAAAATGCTTAACAATCACAAGTATCCTTCTCTTCAGTCTTGTGAGAATAGAAGTTCTTCAATCCCAGAGTACAAAGTCCTCTCTTTTCAAGAATTACTATGTCTTTGCAACACATTTTCTTCCTACTTTTCAGAAATATCCGAGTAAAATTGCTTTTAGCTGAAAATTGAGATGACCTTTTATTTCTTGAGCAAGATTAAGAATGGCTGACTTTATTGAGTACTTCATGTCATACACTTTTCCAAGTTCTTTGTGTGCATTGTTCCATTTAATCCTCATAAATAACCATGGTAGGTATTATCATCCCCATTTCACAGATGAGGAATTTGGAAAGATTAAGTAACCTGCCCATGATTTCACAATTAAGAAGAGTCCTTCCCTGCCCATCAAATGTAAGTCATTTAATACTCTAAATAGAAAAGCATCCAAAGAAGAATAAATTGAGAAAGTAGAAGACTAAATCCATCACTAAGACATCCTATCAGAGCTGCAGTTATGATGAGCCTAGCTTCTCTCTCAACATCAGCATGCAATCACACCCTCATTACTCATATCTAAGCTATTTATAGCAACAATATGTCACCAAGAGAAGAATGTCTAAAGCAGCTGATGCTAACAGATTTCAATGCATGTGTCCTACTCTGGCTGCTGTCCTATTTAATTGGTAAATTATTTCTAATCAGAGAGCCAATCATAATTTTTGAATTCAAGTTACTTATCTCCCTGAGCCTCTCATAAATGTATAACCCTTGCTCTCCTTATATTTAGGGACTAGAGGGTGGAGAGTAGAAGAGTGATGACTGTGATTTTATATTAACAAGGCCAATACCATGATTTTAAATTCATTCATCTAAGTTGTCTTTGTGCGTTTACCACAGATCATGACCTTTATCTTGGTCTTGAACTATTGGCCTTGGGAAGAGCTGGGGAAGGCCAGTTTCTATTATTTTCTGAGACTCTTATGGAGTATTGAATGCTAAAGCAAATGAATAATTATGTTGACATAACTGTGCCTCAACCTTTCTAAGAGTGGGAAAAAAATGAGAGAAAATCTATGAGGTGAAGTTTAAAGCTCTGTATCCCTGACTGGAATGAAAAGTTTAAACTTATGAGGTATTTTATCTTTAAAAAGCTTTAGCTGTATCTATCAAAAAGCCTAGAAACAATGACAGAACATTAACAGTGAGCTTCCTTAGTACCTAGATTGTCTTCTCTACACATACATTCCCATTTTAAAGAACTTCTCAGAGAAATGGCTAACTCATGTCCCAAGACAGTAAATATATAAGACATCCTTGGTCATTTTGCTGGACCTCAAAGCAAGACCACTATTGAAAACCACTTGTATTAGGTCAAAAAGACTCAGAAACCAACTTGAAGAACTTTCCACTGGCTAAATATAGGTCAAATTGAGTATCAGTAAGAGGTAACTATATTGGACTGAATTATATAAAATGTGCTTAAGTATATGAGATTATAATAGTAATAATTTTATAACAGAAAACATTGGCTATATTTAAAAGATACCAAGGAACCTATTCATTATGTTGAAAACTATTAAATGGAATGGATTAATCATTACTGTGTTCTGCCTTTCTTATGGGAACTATTTCATAATTATTAAATAATTAAGAGAAATCCTTCTTTGCAAAAGGATTCCAGTTACTTAAAAAGAAAAGATAACATTGTAATATCACCATTATATAATCCCTAATAAATGAATTGATCAGGAAGTGATCATTAATAGTTGCTTATATCACAAAAAGAGTCAGTCAGTAAGGTGAAATATACAATGTCATCTTTACTATACTATTGCCCCAAAATTGAGCCTTCATCGGATAAATTCTCTAGAGCTACTTAGCAAATTACAGAAAACAAGAAAATGATAAACACCATGGAGTTAAGTCAGGAAAACTCACACACTGAATTTTGACATGTAAATTTTAAGAAGTTGGAGAGGGGAACCTATAAACTAAAAGAAAATTGGGAAATAGTAAATAATTTCAATGTAGAATCCTTATATAGATCCATAGACAAAATCATGAGACAATTGGGAAAAATCTCAGCTTTGATTGCATAATTGATTATATAAGATGCTATTATTATTAATTTTCTTTGGTTCAATAGTAGTTTTAAGGTCATGTTATAAAAAGAGCCATTATCTTTTATAGATACATAATGAGGTAACTATAGAGAAATGGTAACTGGAATTTGTTTCAAAATAATTCAAGGGAATAAGAAGGATATAGATGAGTCAAAAGCAGCCATAGTAGGTAACTGCTGGAGTCTAATGATGGCTATATGTGAATTTATGGTACTAGTCTTGCCTATCTTGTATGTGTTAAAAATATCTACAAAGAAAGGAGAGGAAAAGGTGGGAAGTCTCTGTGGAACAAGTTCTTAGCACTGTGGCTTCAGGGGGTTCAGTGCCCTAAGTATTCAGTGGTTGTTGCATATTGAGTTCCTTGGATATACTCAGGTTTGACAATTCTACATCAGAATTTAAGATTTTGAACCAGTTTTGTACTCTCCAGGTTGAAACATGAAGAACTGGAGGCTGCAAAAATAATGTGCTTCTGGTATTTGCTGTAACAAATTACCATAAACTATGTGACTTCACCTGAATTTATTATCTTATACTTCTAGAGGTCAGAAACACAGAATGTGCTTTATTAGGCTACAGTCACGGGGAGGAGCTGGCGTTCCTTCTGGAAGCTCTAGGGGGGAAATCTCTTCCCTGCCTTTCCGTGCCTTTGGGCCATGTCCATACCCCTCTGATTTCTTCTGTCTTCATGTCTTCCTTTCTGTTGACTGTGCTTCTCTTGTACAGACCTTTGTGGTTACCCTGGCCCCAGCAAGATGATTAAAGGCAGTTTCCTCATCTCAAAGTCCTCAAGCACCTCTGCAAAGTTCCCCTTGCCATGTAAGATAACATATTCAAATGTTTTGGAGATCAGCATGTGGACATCTTTGGGAAGGACATTGTTCTACTCACCCACAGAGCACAACAAAGAGACTGGGAAATAGAATTGGTGAGAGACTATCCGGACACAGGTAGGAATCAGGAGCTATTCTAATATTTCAAACACAATATTCACTATAGAGCATATGTTGTACAGCACAGAGGAGGGAGGAAAAGTCAAATAACGAATGGAAAAACACCCTAGAGATTGTAGCGATGGTGGGCACAGGAGGAGGTATGGGACCAGAACCTACACATGGTGTGTGTGTGTGTGTGTGTGTGTGTGTGTGTGTGTGTGTGTGTGTGAGAACTAGGGCAGAGCCTTCACTGTGGAAGCTGGTAACAAACAAGGAGGTATGACTGGCAGGGCTAGAGGCCCAGAAGGCATTGCTGCAAATGATAGTAATTTCTTCCCAGTCTTTACATTTGTCTTCTATGCCATCTTGAAATCAGTGAGCAGATCTACAGGGTTAAGATTTCTTAAGCCTCGGTCTGGGGGGATAGCTCAGCAGAATAAGCGCTTGCCTGGCAAGTGCAGGGGCCGGAGCTCAATCCCAAGTACTTAAAAAAAAGAATTCTTAAGCCTTTTGTGCTCAAGAAATCAAATGTTAGCCTGTTCATGTTTACTTCTGTTTAAAGAAACTTATGTAACATATATTATTGAATCATTGTTATTGCCCTCATGGCTTAGAATGCTCTCTAGTGCCTGAATAGAACACAGCGAATACACACATTTTTTTCTTTATGAGGTACACCTTGGTCTTCTCAAACTTGGGACCACTGGGCAGCATGTTAGCATTTGCCTGGGTCCATTTAAACAGTGAAATCAATGCACGTTCATGTACACAAATGAAAACAACGTGGGTCTTCATCTACTGTGGAAAGGGCACTTTCTTACATTGTAAGAGTTGAAACAAGAAAGCAAACATTGATGTTTGATCTCAGTTGGGAATATGTATATTGAGGAACTCACATTTTTCTTGCTGTCCTGCATAGTCCAGGAAGGATCATGAAAAATGCTGAGCATCAATTCTGAGGTTACAAATACATTTTGGTAAGTAAGTAAATGTACAAATATGAAATTTTCAAATAATTAGTTCAGACTGTACTTGCTAGGATAGAGGCACATAGGAGAGAAGTGCCCTGGATTTCCCCTTTCCCACTTCCCAATTTTCTCCCATTCTCTTTGGCAAAATCAGATGCAAAGGAAGTCTGGGAAACCAAACAGGAAAGAGAAGGAGTGGCAGGGAATGCCTTTGGCTACCAATAGAAGATCCACAGTCCAAGAGGTTGAAGGAACCAAGACTTAAGGGAGAAACCATCAGAGGGATTTAGTTATTACCTTTATGTTTACTGATATGATTCAGGAGACGATGGTGACATGCTAATTTTAATTTCCATAGAGCCAGCAAACTGATTGAGATAAAACAGGAAATATAGAGGAAGCCTTTTTACCTGTAAGGACTGAAAAATCTGAAAATGCTTTAGAAAGAACAAATGAGGCATCCCTCCCTTAGAAACGCCGAGGCACCCAACTCTCTGCCGCTGTTGTTGGCTGAATTACAGGAAGGAGGTGTATGTGCTGTAGGGGCTGAGCTGGCCCTCCCTGTAATTCTTTTTATGGTTAATATCACCTTGAACTCTGGAGAGTAGAAAATGGCACTGCAGCTGCCTGCAGATGGGGGAGGAAAACCTGTTGTGGCCAGAAAGTGGTGAATAGAAAGCAAATCAACCAAAAGATCATTTTAGCACAGGGTTGGTGGCTTACTTGAGTAAGTGATTTATGACACAATGTTTTTATTTGATCTGGCATTACAGGAATAAATTATTGAGTGCTAATTGTATGTTGATAAGCTGTTCCTGCTTAAATTTATTCCCTCCTCAGTTTGTGTTAATTAGGGCAGAAGAGAATTGCCCACTTACCGCCTGCTTTGGTTGATGCTGTTACTAAAACAAGCAATTGTAGTTGTGTCTCCACTCTTACTCATGCTAAGTGAATAAGGAGCTTCAACCAGCCGATTCTCCTCTCTCCATTAACACCTTCTTTTTCTTCTTCTTTTTTTCCCATAAGTGAGTTGTTAAAAATAACATTACTCCTATTTACTTGTTCAAGTTTATTCAACTTGCTGCAGAAGGGTAGGGTCAGAGGTGGATTGGCAGAAGGCTGGAGAAACTTAATGCAGATTTTTCCATTTGCAATTTAAATCTTCTTTAGATGAAGCCATCATGGGGTGGCACATGTTTCTTGTATAGGTGGCTTTATGTCTGACAAATAGTTTTAGTGGCTCTGGCTCTTTGGCACGAAGAGATTTGAATGGCAGTAGAGCATGAGAGGCTGCAATGAGCCGTGCACAAACCTAGTGTGGATGCAGGAGCCCAGGACAGAAAGGGCCACAGAGCAAGGATTGTGCCTTTCACAGGTCTCTGTAATACATTGCTGAGCACCTCTGATCTAAAAGTCCAAAGCCTGAAATGCTCCAAAATCCAGAGCAAGGGCCACATGATACCACAAACAGAAAAATCCCACACCATAAAACAGTTTCATGCACAAAATTATTAAAAATATTGTATAAAATTAACTTTAAGCTGCTCATATAACATATAAATAAAACATAAAATGAACTTTGTATTTAGACTTGAATCCCTTCCCCAAGATGTGTCCTTATGTACGCAAATATTGCAGGCTTGGTAAGAAAAGTAGTTCTGGTCCCAAGTGTTTTGTAGAAGGGAGTCTCAACTTGTACTGTATCTCAAGGGAAGTTTAATAAGTCCAGATTTCAAGAACTAATACAGACACAAAAGAGCCAATAGCCAGCAGGATTCCAGTGGAAAAGCTCAGTTGAGATTAAAGGAAATCTGCGAGAGGAGAGGAAATAGTAACATTCCAAAGCAGAGCACCAGATTCAAGGCCTGAGGGCGGTTGCACCACGCACTCCACATGGCCCACGGGAAAGCTTGTAAACACTAATCCAGATGCAGAGGCGCTCTTTCTGCCTTGTTTTATGAATTCCGCTGGATGTGGGCAGGTGTGTACCTGGCTGTAAACCACAGAGGGCCCCGCAGGTGCCCGGAGCTTCTGGCTGTGGTAGACAGTATGCACCACACCCCACACCTCTTGCTGGGACTCAGTCACCTATTTTCCCTGGGCTCCTGTCACTCTCTCTCCTCTCCCCATTTTAATCTTAGATGACGTATGTCATCTCTTTATTCTTACTATCTCCCTCAATACCTAGGCAGATCGAAGCAGCTGGGGTTCAATCCCAGGCCCACCCTGCTGGCCCTGCCACTGGGGCGTGTTACAATGGCAACTGAGACTAGACGTGGTGGTGCCTGTAATCCCAGCATTTAGGAAGCTGAAAACAGGAGAATCACTGAGTCCAATCTACATAGTGAGACCCTGTAGACCCTTACTAAAATTAAAAACAACAACGAAGTAGAGAAGACTTCACTCAGTAGAGAACAGAGTTAAAGACTAGGTTAAGTGTGGCTTTTGACCTCCTGTTTTCAGCTTGGAATGTTACTATTTCCTCTCCTCTCGCAGATTTATTTATTTATTTATCTATCTATCTATCTATCTATCTATCTATCTATCTATTTATTTATTTATTTATTTTGTATTTAGAACAGGGTATACAAGGTTTATTAAAAAACCACCACCAACAACAACAAAAAAGCAAAACAGGGGGCCAGGGAGATAGCTCAGTAGAGCAAATGCTTCTCTGACAAATACAATGGCCTAAGTTCAATCACTGGTTCCACAAAAAAACAAACAAACAAAAAATAATAACACAGGGTGTACAGGGTCTCACTGTATACATCGGACTCATAGAAGTCCTCCTGTTTACAGCCTCCAAGGTGCTGGGATTCCAGGGGGGTGCCACCACACACAGTCTCAATTACCGGCTCAGCATGCCCCAGGTGTGGGGCCTCCATGGCAGGCCAGAGGATTGAACTCCTGGCCCCTGTGTCTGCCTAAGAAGGTGCTTTAATCTGCTGAGCTATTTGGTTGATCCACCTGTGCAACATTTAAACTTGTGTGTTTGACTTATTTCACTTACTATCATATGCTCAAATTGCCTCCATTTATCTACAGATGCCTCAAGTTCACCTTTCTTCATGGCAGTGTAGTGCTGCATTGCATATACATACACATTTTCCCTAACCATTCTTGTGTTGATAGATATATGTTGTTTCTAAGATCTAGCTATTATAAATGGTGCAGCTACAAATCTGAACAACATCTGTACCTGTAATAGGATGATTTTTAATCTTTTGGGAAGACACCTAGAAAGGAAACAGCTGGGTCAAATGAAACATCTATTTTTGGCTTTTTGAATAATACTGACTTTCATAGAAGTTATACTAGATGTACAACCACCAATGTAGAAGAGTTCCTTTTTGTCCAATTCCTTGGCAGTATTTATTACTGTACTAGATTTTTTTGGTGATAGCCATTCTTTCTGGGGGTAAGATGATATTTCAGTGGAGTTCTAGTTTCCATTTCTCTGAGGACAAGGAATGAGCACTTTTCATGTATTTATTGGGCACTTGTGTTTCTGCTTCTGAGAAGGTGTCTATCCATTTTGGTTGCTCATTTTTTGATTAGGCCTTTTTGGGGAGTCTATTGTTTTTTTAAGTCTCTAAATATTCTTGATTTTAGTACTCTGTTAAGCAATAGCAAGATCTTCCCTGTGCTGTAGGTTGCCCCATCATTCTGTTGGTTGTTTTCTTTGCTGTGCAGAACCTTTTAAATTTGATATGATCCTGTCTGTTGATTTTCAGTAATATTTCTTGTGTTTTGTTCAGTGAGTCCTTGCCTATGCCTGTGTCTTCAAAAGTGTTACCTATTTTATCTTCAATCAGATTTTCTTTCTGATTTAACATTTAGATCTCTGATCCATTTTGACTTAGTTTAGTACAAGGTGAGATATATGGGTCTAGTCATTCTTCTGCATGTGGACGACATCCAATTTTCCCAGCACCATTTATTAAAGAGGTCATCTTTCTTCCAGTGTATGTTTTTGGCCTCTTTGTCAAAGATCAAACCGCTGTATGTACCTAGGGTTGTTTCTGCTTCTTCTGTTCCATTGACCCATATACCTGCTTGTGTGTGAGTATCATGCTGTTTTATCATTGTAGCTCTATAGTATGTATGACTTCAAGTCTGAGATTGTGATGCCTCCTGCTTTGCTTTTGTTTTTTGTTTTTTTTCATTTATTTTTATTTCATTAAAATACAAATGTCAATCAGACAGTTTCAAGACACCTTAACCATACAGATTCGATGAATTAATACATTGCAAACTGTTTTCATAATGTTTTGGTATTGTACAAGGTGCATACATGGTATTATATTTACAGATATTATTTTAGCAGATATCTCTTATCAGTGAATTAAGAGTGTAGTTGCTTACTTATCTTATTTTTTTATACCTGCATTATATCAAAAATTCAATAATTATTTACCTAGTGGATGACCATATTACTAAAAGCCGACATAATATCCTGTCCAAGCACCATTAGTGTAGATCTTGCCTCTCATAGAATTCTGTAGAAGCACAGCGTTATCTATCCCAACTGTACTGTCTATACACACACATCATGATTCTTCCTTTCTATACCCCTTCCTTTGTCTACATCTGTCAAAAGTGGGCACTCCATTGACATTCAGCTAACTTAGGTGCTTGAACTTGACACCACAATCCAACACAGTCCAGCATTCTGTAACCATAGTGAGTTATTCAAAGAAATTGTCGACCATATCTATTTATAGCTCAGCTTAATATTATGGGATCACGATGTATACTTCATTTTTATACTTTTCTGCTGGATGGTTAAGACCTAGGTAGATCAAGACTTATATACCAACACAAGAACTTTATATTTCCTATGTGGTCATTGAAGTCCTCTCTGGGTTTATCTTATAGTCCTGTACATTATTCTGTAGTTCCTTTGTCTGTGTCATCCATGTGGATGAGTCACGGCCAATACTTGACCAGATTGCTCTCTGTGAGAGCTTGAGAGAAAGTTTTCTCTTTATGTGACTCTCCCCAGGCATACTTTAGAACTTCAATCTCTTTCCTCTGTGGCTCCATAATCTCCTTGTTCAGAAAATTTGGAGCTCGCCTAAGTTTTATGATGTTGCAGTACAGGTTCTCCTTTGTCCTGAGTCTTCACTGACCTTGAAAGGCTAGGGCCAAAATGTTGGCTGGCCTTGTGGCTCTTCTATTTCTCCAACTCTGACTTGGGATCTTAGGTTGTTAACCATCCAGAAGAAAAGCTGATTAGTACCCTGCAGCATATGCCATTCACGTTGCCTTATCAGACTCAATTGATTTTACTTGTTGTATGTTTCCTTTTGTATTTCTGCTTTTCGCTTCTTATACTAGGGAGACGATACGATATTTACACATGTGTGTCTGGTTTATTTGACTTATGAGTATATGTTCAAGTGGCATGCACTTCAGTATAAATGCTTCAAATTTATCATTCTTAATAGCTGAGTAATACTCCATTATATAGAAATACCACAGCTTTTTCAACCATTCCTCATGTGATGGACATCTTGGTTGTTTCCAAGATTTGGCTATCACACATTGCACTGCTATAAACATAGGTACACATATATCTCTATGATACAATGTATCCAAATCCTTTGGGAAACTTCCCAGTAGGGGTATAGCTGGCTTGAATGCGATTTCTAATCCTACTCTTTTGAGGAATCTCCACACTGACCTCCACAATGGTTGTACCAGTCTACATTCCCACCAGCAGTGGAGAAGCGTTCCCTTTTCCCCACAACCTCTCCAACATTTGTTGTTGGTTGATTTCCTTATGATAGCCATTCTTTCTGGAGTGAGATGATATCTCAGTGTTGTTTTTATTTGCATTTCACGAATGGCTAGCGATGTGGAGCATTTT
>PVKA01024489.1:0-34096 GCA_004027165.1 Ctenomys sociabilis | reverse complement strand
AGAAAGGAAAGAAAGAAGTAATAAAGAAGGAAAGAGAGAGAAAGCTGTAATACCATTTGTGTGCAGCAACTCAGAGGGAATAAAATATGCCATGAATGTATGAAGACAGATCTGACCTGAAGGATCATAGTACGGTGCTAGTACTGGTTACTGGTTTGGCCTGGGTTGTCTATAGATGAAGAAGAGGTGATGAGGGGTCTCAGGCCCCACCATTGAATATGGCAGCCACTCCCCACTTCAGGCCATTAAATAAAATTTAAATTGTAGTTCCTCTCCCCACTAGCTACACTTTACATATTCAGTAGCTACATGTGGGAAAGCCTGAGCAGTGGTACTGTATTTCTCAGCAAAGAGGAGGTTCTCTGTGACAGTACATAGTAAGGTGACTATAAGTAACAATAAAATACCTGTCAAAAGGCTAGAAGAAAGGAGTTTTAATATATTCTCTATAAAAATGATAATGCTTGATAGATGTTTCACCTGACTTAAATATTATACAGGGTTGGGGATACAGCCTAGTAGCATAGCATCTGTCTGACAAGCACATGGTTGTGAGTTTAATTCCTGGTATGGAAGAAAGAAGGAGAAAGAAGAAGTGGAAGAGGAAGAGGGAAAAAGAAAAATTATACAACGTATGCATATATTAAAACATATAACACTGTACCCCAATATTATGCACAATTTTTGTTTTTATCTATTAGTTAGAAAGTGAATTTAATAATACAGTCTTTAGCTGCAGCAAATAAAAATAGCCAGGAGCAGGCAGTGGCTGAGCCGGGCAACACGAATATAGGACATCTGCAGCAACACAGAACATTTCCTTGGCTCACTCTCACTTGAGGCTTTATGTTTTAGTTGACTTTCCTCCACCAATAGAAAAATTTTACACGTTACTCTATAAGCAAAGTAATTTTTAATGTTTCCTTCATTTTTTTCTTCAGGCTAAAACTCACACAATCTGATCACTTTTGTTCAAAAATTTGGAATCCAGCCCTACAATCCCAGCACTCAGGAGGGAAGACAATTGTTGCAAATTTGAGGCCATCCTGGACCCTGTTTCCAAAAAATAAGAGTAGGATCCTGTCTCAAAAAAAAAAACAAAAGAAAAATTTAGAATCCTAGCTGGGTGGGCTAGTGCATGTCTATAATCCTAGCATTCTAGGAAGCTGAGGAAGGAGGATCTAAAGGCCCAGGTGACCCAGCAGCTTATGTCTCAAAATAAAATAAATAAATAAAAGTGGAGAGGGCTTAGCTAGGAATGAAGTAGGGTGAGAAGGCCCTGGGTTCAACCCCCAGCACTGCAAAAATTTTTAAAAATCAACCAAAACAAAAATTTGGAATTTCAGGGTACACACACACACACACACACGGCTTCTTTACTTGCTCACTGCTTATCTTCCTGGAATTGTGATGAAAAGGAGCTTGATCAAGACCCAGAAGTCATTTCATCTACTGTAGCACACACACACACACACACACACAAGCACGTGTGCGTGCAGGCGCGCAACACAAAGGGACAGAGGACATCAGACCCAGTGGAAGGGGCAAAGAAAGAAAATGCACTAGTCCTGTCCCCTTAAAGTAACAGCACTGCACAACCAGCCACAACAAAAGGAAACACAAGCAGCAGGCACCAGAGCTGCGTACCAGGACTTCAGAGGATGGGGACATTTTAATTTAGATGCTCCCTAGAAAGATGGGCCATAAATGATGAGGGGATAGAAAAGAAAAAGAAAAGCTTTCTAGGCAGCTCAGAGGAGCCAAGTTCAAAGGAACGTTCCCAGAAGCCAGCTGGCCTGTCTAGGGCAGAGCAATGGCTGCTGGATGCGTTAGGCAGGGGACCACAAAGAGAGATGCCATAAAAGCCTGGTGAGGAGGGGAAAGCTGCCATTGCTGCTCACCAACACCCCTGTCAACTCCTGTAATGTGTGAGGAGTCCAGGGGATGAGTGGCCAGAGAGTGCCTGCCTCCCCTAGAGACCCCTAAAGAATGTGGCCGTGCTGACATCAGGACTAGAAGCGACCACTAGGCAATGTGACACACTTAGGGTGGGGTAACATTGGGTTAGGCTGTGACATGAGTGAGCGGCATGAGGCATTCTGAGCTTCTGCAGAGATGTGGAAAGTGCTAGGTAGAATCAAAATATTGGTCAACGCTTTAATTTTATCACAACGAAAGACACATTGCCATTAATCCCTCTGAAAACACACCCTGTCATTTCAAACACACTTAGCCTGTGGTTCTTGCCACTTTCTGCAGCAGTTCTGGAAGTCTTCTCCATGAGCATCATTACAGGGTGTGGCCAAAAATACTGTGTGTGCTGCTGCCAACCTCGATCCAGCAGAAATCTCACTCACAAAAGCATTACGGTGTGTCCTCATTCACCTTACATACTGGACCAGGCATGGAGTGACTTCTGGCTCCTCCCCAAAGTCAAGATGACCGTGAACGGTAAATGTTTTGAGTTGATGCAGGACATCATGGCAGCCAGGACTGTGAAACTAGAAACAAAAGTAGATTGCTAGAACTGCTTCAGAAAATGGCAACAGGACATGTTTGGAGCAAGGAAGAGTACTTTGAGGGGGAATTAATGTCAATGTGGCTCTATAGTAACAATTTTTAATTTAAATGTTCACTGTACTTTTTGATCACAAAACACAAGTTTAAAAATGAAGTTGAAAACAAAGCCAAGCCATCTACTGGAGTCCACCTGCCCACAGCCAAGGAATGGCATTTAGACTGTGAGAAGAGCACCAGAAGATACACACAAGACAAACGCTGCCTCTGTCTCTCCTGCTCCAACCACTGGAGTGACAGCTGAAGAGCAGAGGGGGCTTGTGTTTCCTGGAAGATGCTTAGACAGAGCCTTCCAGCAGAGGGCCCCCCACACTGAGTTAGCATGTGACCTGGACAGAGCCCATCAGCACAGAACAGAGGCCCAGCGGGGTACCAGGTTCCTGCAGCTGGAGAAGAGGGGACTTTACAGCAGGAAAAATCTGGGCAAATGAAGCAACTGAGATCAGACAGGGAGGAAGGGGTACAGGGCCCAGCCACCAAGCTTCCACTTCAGAGAGGCATGATTTCAGTTTGGAAAACTTCTGGCTCAGGGAGCATGATGAAGCCATGGCAACAGCTGGGCATGGTGACCCACACCTGGAATCCCAGCACTCTGGGAGGCTGAGGCAAGAGAATGGAAGTTGGAGCCCAGCCTGGGTAACCTAATGACTTGAGAGATGTCTCAAAAAAAAATAATTTAAAGGCTAAGCATATATCTCAGTATGAAGGCCCTAGGTTCAATCCCCAATAGCCCCCCCACATGCACACATATAAGTTAACTATGATAACAGCTCTGTTTAGCTCAGATTCACCATGCTGTACCCCTCACCTGCTGTGGGGACATGGGACTGCTTCCAAAAGCAAAGGACAAGGGGAGCCCTGAGCACTGCACTAGGTGGGGGTGAAATTCTGAGATGGACCTGACACTTCCTGACTTCAAGGTATGGCCTTAGAACTCTAAAGGTGTTTTGTAGCTTTGACAACAAATTACTTGAGAGCACTGTTGGTATTTTATTTTGTAATGTGATTGGTATTGCATTCACTTTATAAACACCGTTTATACTGCTTCAGTGTAAGTAATATACTCCTTACATTCATGGAAAGAAGTACTTTATGGGCCTTTTAAGCCCTAGAATACCAATAAATGAGAGCCAATGAAAAGCTAAGTTTGTGTTTGTGTGTAGTGCTAGCTGTAAGGTGATCTGAGCTCCTCCTTGTGGGGATTCATTCATCTGAATACTTACTACTTGGTATAAGACAGCATTCAAGTCTGTTTTTTTTTTTTCAACCTACATGATCAGTAGCAGGTAAAAAGCATTCCAAAAAAATTACTTCTACTCTCACAGCATAGAGAATGTATCCCATGAAAAACAATGTAGCATTGGTGTATTAATTAGAGTTTGGAGTTAAGAACAAGAAATCAGGGGGCCCGGCCAGATAGCAGACCACCTGCTTAGGCAGGCCCATTGACTGGGGGTCTATCCTCAGAGGGCAGTGAGGGCCCCGCCCCTGCCAGCACCACCCCCAGGGCCGTGCTGAGACTGGGACTGAGACCGGACAAGGTGGCACACACCTGTAATCCCAGCACTCGGGAAGCTGAAAACAGGAGGATCATGAGTCTGATCTGTGTAGTGAGTTCCTATACTAAAATACAGGAAAAAAAGGAAGAAATCAGGATTCCAGATGTACAACTCGTTTATGCTTTCCTCTTTCCTAAAATCATACCTAGTTTCCTATTATTTCACCAGAAATTCTATAAAAAACTGGGTTACTCACCTCCAGGTTTCCAATGAACACAGGGTATCAAATATAGAAACCAGAGGAAGTGTCCCTGTCACAGTGCCAAACTGATTGAGAACAAGCATAAGTGCTTTAAATATATAGGCGAGCTAAGATTTAAGACACAGACTCTTAAAGGCTAGGAATCCAAGATCAATCATTCAGATGCCCAAATACATAATCGCAGAGGCTGCTGCAGCGCATGCTAGATTCCAGAACATGAAGTCAGGCACTCTGCCTAGGGTAGCTGAATTGTAAAGCCAGGGCTAAAGTGATCGTGCTGCCAAAGGGAAACTTCACAAGCAATGCCTTCAAAATGCAAAACAGAAACAGGAGCAAGCACTAGAATTCTGCAAAGATGCAAACCAAAGACTAGGATGAGCCCTATTTAAAAAAAAAAAAAAAAAAAAGGCCAAGTAAGCAGCAGTCTAAGAGGAGCCAAGACCCATTTTTAATGAAGTGGCTTTAGTGTATTTGGGCAGTGTGTGGTACCCGGATGAGGGAAAAAGTCCCTCACCAGATGCTGCTCACTGTAAGCAGCAAAAAACAGACAGACTGGGAAAGCAGCTCAGAAAGAAGTTCTAAATGAGGCGAGAAGCATCCTTTCTCCAAAGCAGATCCCAGGGCCTCTGGGGGAGAAGACCCTGTTGTCATCAGAAAGCATTGGCTGGTGGTAAAATACAGCAGTTCCTATTAACATCAACATAAGCCTGGGTTATTACTATCTCGCTGGTTGTCAGGAATGCTGGGAGGCCGCACCCCTTTTTATCAAGTCCCCTAGAGACAATGCAGTAAAGTCTGCTGTCTCCATTTTACAGACAAGGAAAATATGGCACAAGGCAGTTAGGACACATCTCTAAAGTCACGTAAGTGCTAAACAGGGTAGCTTGATTCAAAGCAGGCCTGTCTGCTTCCGGAATCTTCACACTTAACCCATGGCCTGCAAAGAAGACACTGAGATTTATTCATTTCAATGAGTCATTAGAGAAAAGTCCACTTTTTAGCCAGGGAGATACATAGAGGTTTGTGCAGGGATGTCACCAGCTCAGACATTAATAAGAAACAAATGAATAACAAGGTCACTAAAGGTTATGTATTCTTAGGAGAATGACATTACTGTGGGCAGTGAGGTCACAGAAGCCTAGAGGAGGAAATACAAAAATCTATGCTTTGCACATGCCAGTTCACACATCCCAACCAACATAGCCAAGCTTGTGCTGGTGCTGAAACAGTGCAGGAGAGCTGAGCTTTGTTTTGTTACTTCAGGTCCCCCAACAGTCAGCGATGCCAATGGCAGTGCTCAGAATACAGGAGTCCGCCTGAGCATGGTGATGCATGGATGTAATCCCAGTACTCCAGGAGGCTGAGGTATCCCAAGTATAAGCCCAGCCTGGGCAATAAAGTGATTTAGTGAAATCGTGTCTCAAAATAAAAAATAAATAAATAAGGGAGCTAGGGATATAGCTCGGGGTGAAGGCCTGGGTTCACTCCTCAGCATTACAAAAGAACACAAAAGGAAAAGGGAAGAAGAGAGGGAGGAGATGAGAGAAAAGCAGGGAAGGAGGGCACCTTGCACCCAGATGGCCGGGTTTGCGGGCCCTCTGCCCACTGCCTTGCCAGCACCATCAGCCTCCCAGCTGCCAACGGACTGGCCTTGCCGGTCAGCTTCCTCTGGTTGCCACTCATCATGTTAAATTGTCTGGTAGCACAGGCCTGCCCAGCAGCTCTCAGTGAGCCCTTTTGGTGGGTGCTGAGGGCCATCTTGGGCTCTGAGTGAGAGCCCTGGCATGGGCTGGCACAGGCCCTTGGCTGTCTCCTAGCACACCCACAGTCATTGCTGCAAAACAGCCCTGCAATTGTTTGCATGAGCTCTATCTTCTTGGGTTTCCTACAGTTTTATTGCAGCATGATGAACATGCAATGATTTTTAGAGGGTAGGGCCTTGAGCTTTGACAACTGCTTTTACACTGGTATACCAACTACCCAAACAAGGGATAGGAAATTTCCAATCACCTCAAGAACTTCCTCTTTCCAGCTGGTCCCCCGACCCAACCACTATATCATTCCTATTAACCCAGATTGATTTTTGCATGTATATTTGCATGATCATTTCTAAAACGTAATTACAAGATTCTAGATATCTACTTAAGGCCTTCAGTGGTGAAAAATTTCTTTTAATTATATTTGCGTTCTGCCAATTAAACAATCATTATTCAAAATGTGAAAAATGCAAAATATTTTTAAAAGAAAATTAAAATCGTCTGTGATCTACTCACCCAGAAATACACCCATTTTCAGATCTAGTTTGTTTCTTTCAGGACTGTAACATATGCAATGATCTCAAGCAGGATCCCTGGTAAGGGATTAGCTTTTTCCTGATTTTTAAATAAGTAAAGCTTGCTGTTCATTTTGGAGCAGGCCATCTAGAGTTGCCCATGTGAGGCAGCATAATCAAAAATCAACTGTAATTCAGGGTTCCAACTCTTGTGGCTCAGCTGGAGCTGGGATCTTAACATGCATATATTTTTCTTCTGTGGAATATGCCTATCTGCCTTCTCCCCATTAGCATAGGCCCCTCATGGCACCTCGGTTTTGATACTCAGGGCAGTGGGCAGCTGCTTGAGATCCCTTCCCATGGTGAATTCTGCCATTAGCTCAAACCATTCTTAGCACTCATCTCAAATTTGATAATCATCCCTCCAGCCACTTTCACAAAATACACTAACAGGCATGCTCTTAATTTTATTTATGTCACTTAGTTTGAGCCTCACAAATAAAGGAGGAAATAGACAACAAATAAGTGCCTTAACCGCCTCAGCAGAAAGTGACACCTGCAAGTGAGAAAAAGCAAATGATTATACTCCATATGTTCTATATGGAATTATTACCAGTGTAACATACTATAGAAACGATCCCTGAAAGTATAGTCTTTTTGATCAATGTGGAAAGGCATAATTAAAATGACAATTAAAAAAAAAAAAAAAAGATTAGGAGCCAGGGAGATAGATCAGTAGAATAAGTGCTTGCCTGGCAAGTGCAGGGTCCTGAGCTCAATTCCCAGTACCGCAAAATAAATAAGTTAATTAAAATAAAGTGACAATACATTGCTATCAGTCACACAGGATTTTCTTTGCCATTAAAAAAATCTCTTGGGCTGGCCAAATAGCCTGGTTCAATCTCCAGGCCTGCCATGCTGGCCCTGCCCCAGGACATGCTGAGACGTTAATTGACACTAGATGCAGTAGCGCTTGCCTGTAATCCCAGCTTTTAGGAGGCTGTAAACAGGCAGATCACTATAAGTCTGATCTAGGAGTGAGGCCCTGAACACCCTGTAGACCCTTCCCTAAAATACAAAAAAAAAAGAGAGAAAAATCTCCAATCCATCATCACTAATTCCCTGGAAGTATGGGCTGCTACACACACTCATATACACAGTACAGAGAAATACAGATAATATAAAATAAATGATATAAATGAATATTCATATATATGAATGAATGATTCCTGTGGCCATTTTATAGTTCAATGCAAACATTCACAATCTTGCTTCTGTTAATGTAAGTGCTAGGGAAAGTAAAACTGACTGAGATAGAGATCCTGTCTTCAAGAGGCTCACAGACCTACTGTACAGAGAAATCAATGACATTCAGCAGGACAAATCAATGACAAATATAGGGGTACAGTAGAAAGAACACTGGGAGCATAGAGCAGGCGTGGTGACAGCTCTGGATTCTCCCAGCATTCATCCTATTAGACACTTCCACTCTAGATGCTCCATCAGTACCAGCTGTGAGAAGTCAAGAGACACTGAGGTGGCTCCTTTCTTGGAGATCTTTGGGAAATGTCTCTACAAGTGTTCTTAGAATTTAGAGATGATTCTCACACAACTTATAAATGTTATTCCAAATGTTATTCAACTAGAAAAAAATTTGGGACCTGGAAAGAAGTTTCTCTAGGCAGTTATGATCAGGATGGGAGCTCTGCCAAGCAAAGCATCTAAGACTCCTAGCTCTTGGGTGCTTTCATTAATCTGGTTCCTCTATTTCTAACAAGAAAGTTAGCGCTGGAATCTAGAATCCTAACTGTCAGATTTATAGCTAGACTTCTCTAGTAGGAAAAAATACACATGTTACAGTTTGCACCTAAAATGTCCCCCATAGGCCATGTGCTGGCTGCCAGCTGATAGGCTTTGGAGAAGTAATTGGATCCACTAATGGATTCGTAATTTGGTGGCACAGGAAGGTGAGGAGAACTTAGGAAGTGAGGCCTCAGTGAAGGAAACAGGTAGAGACATAGCCCCAGGGACTATATTTTGTCCCTTCCTCTTCCTTTCTGGCTCACTGTTCTGAGGCTGCCTTGAGAGAAGCAGCTTCCAGGGCCAGGGAGGTAGCTCAGTGGAATAAGTGCTTCTCTGGCAAGCACAAGAGCCTGAGTTCAATCCCCAGTTCCACCAAAAAAAAAAAAAAAAAAAAAAAAGAGATGAGCAGCTTCTACTACTATACCCTTCCACTGAGTTGCTTCTGCCTTGCCATGGAACAAAAGTGATAGAGCCAGCTAACCACAACCTGAGACCTCTGACACAGTGAGCCCAGACAAAGCTTTCCTTCCTTCTGCTGACTTCCTCAGGTATATTGTTACAGTGATGAAAGGCTGACTAAAAAAACATGCTTTAGGGCATTCCATCTGAGTGCCTGATGAGGGTTCTTTACACCAAGTCCTACATGTAAAATCTAGTAAAATACTCAGTTTAGAAATTTTTTATACTGAAATGTGCCGTTTGGCATAAAACACTTGTAGTTACCATCGGGCACAAGACAAGATCTCACTGTCTGGCTTAAACTCTATAAATAGGCTAGGCTGGCCTTGAACTTGAGATTCTCCTGCCTCAGGCTCCTGAGTGCTGAGATTACAGGCATGAGCCACCATGCCCAGCAGCAGTGTCTTACTTTCACTTGAAGCTCAGTGAATGCTTGCTTGAGGGTGGATGGCCTTGAACCAGCTACATAGCCCTGCCAAGCTATTCATCCCTTGAATTTCAGCATCCTTGGGACAACCACAAATAGGACATCCACTTCCAGAGGTTGTTCCAAACTGAAATAATGAATAAAATGGCATGGAATAAACATCATCAAATTTTAGTAATGCATGTTAATATAGAATAATAAAGATGTAGACTAAGATGCTACCTGTCTGCCTAGACATAACAGATTTTTTTTTTTTTCATCTTTCTGTTGCAGGAGTGAAAAGGACATGGCCAAGGATGATGAACAGTGAGGGGCCTTTATGAGAGAGGAAGTGGTCAAGCAATCTGTGCTGAAGTGATCCCCTCCAGGGCCTTAGTCTGGGTAGACACTACTGATTCAGCTCTGCAGGAGTCCTCTGCTTCCACATTCTCACTATGTTTCTTTTGTCTAGGTATGACATAGCTATCCTCAAACACAGAGACAGTTACTGTTTCCACACAGGGCCTGGCTACATCCTGGAAGCACCCCAAAGAATTGCCCAGATGGTAGCACTGCCGTTCACAGGTACATAGTCCCACAGCGTAACTGTATGTACATACTTTCTCATTTGATCCCTCACTGTACCTCACCCGTGAGGCAGTCTAGCTCTCCCCCTTTTCCAGGGCAGAAGATGGGCTCAAAGAAAGAGGAACTCATTGTCCTGTGGCTCAATTTGGCTTAGCCCACCTGTCAACCTGCCTGTTGATCTTTTTTTTTTTCTGCCTGTCAATCTTGAATGACATCACGCCCATACTTCCTCACTCATCCCCCACTGCTGGTTCTTCCATTCTGCCTTCTGCCCTGCTCTGCTGTCTCTCTCTGGATAAAGCAAAACAATGATGAAGGAGATGGAAAATGTGTGGAGAGTCAGGGGCTGGGACTCCATCCAGAAGGGAATGCTCACAGCTTTGCTCTGATCTGGGAGGAACACATGTGAATGCGGGAGAGACAGAGGACCCCACCATGGAAAGGCCTGCATTCTTCACAAGATTCAGTACGTTGTAGGCCTGCAATGGGAGGGTCTAGAGCATATTTTGGAGGTGGAATGCATAATGTAAATCTCAGCCTACTCACGTAGACCTCTCAATGCCTCTGTTTTCTCATTTCTAAAGTGGGCATGATACTTTTTTTTTTTTTTTTTTTTTTTTGAGACAGGGTCTCACTATGCAGTTCAGGCTGGCCTTAAGCTCACTTTGTAGCTCAGGCTGGTCTCGAACTCACAACAATCCTCCTGCCTCAGCCTCCCGAGTGCTAGGATTACAGGCATGCGCCACCACGCCCGGCTTTTGGCATGATAATTCTTAATTCCTAGAATTTGGGGAATACTAAGTCAGATAAGACATTACAAAGTACACCACTTTGTACTGGATATGGCAGGTTGACCCTTGGATGAGCAACTCCATTTCATTTTGTCAAACACTGTATGATTTCACTGAACCTATCTCCACAGCATGTTATTTTCTGCATGTTAACAGCTTATTTGCATTCTTAAGTTGTAATCTTCTTAATGGAAGACTTTTACACACATCTGTATCCTTTCTGCTACCCAGTGTTATATCATGCAGTGCTAGTACACCAAACACATGATGGCTTATATCTGTTCCCTTCAACTCAACATAAAGAAAATGACATGCAAATGTTTAATACCCTCGGATAAACACAGCACTCCTATTCATATGGCAAGTCATTGAAATGCACATGGTTAAAAATATGGAAAGTGTTAAGTCTTACTAGAAATAATACAATTTAAAATGAAACAAACCCCTCTATTAAATTAACAAAGACGGGGAAGGGGTCTTGGGATTTAATATTTTTGAAAGTACAAGGATGTAGGTTATCTCAACTGCTAGTGGGAGTCTAACTCATACAAACTGAAAACCACCTGACAATATACAACAGGTCTTCAAAACGGTTATATACCTACACAGCTTGGCCAATCCATTCAGGGGATAAAGCCCAGGAAAAAATTCTAAAGTTCATACCATGGGTACAAGGTGCTTCTCCATTAGCAAACATGGCCATGAGCATCAGCAGCCAGCCAGTGTTCTGGTGGACAGCAGTGCGACCAAACATAACCGTAATGTACTATATATCTTTTTAACTAGAAAAAGGATATGACTATTCCTACCACAAGGAAAATCATGTCTGGCTCAGTGGAATAAGCACTTCCCTGGCAAGTGCAAGTGCATGAGTTCAATCCATGGTTCCACAAAAAAAAAAAAAAAAATCATATCTGGAGACACAGATATGCCTAGCCTGATTTGTATATCACGTATACATGGATACTATGTATACCTATGTATACTATAAAACATCACATTCCCCACAAATTTGCACAAACATAAACACATTCAAGAACCTTCTATAATTCAGATCAGTCAGTTAAAGTCCTAACCCTTAGCTTGATGCTCCTTGGAGGTGCAGAACCTTTAAGAGATGCCTCCTGAAAGGAAGTCAGGTCAGGGCTGGCTGACCGCTGGTGCCTTAAAGGCGATGTGGGGACAGAGACCCTGTCCTGTCTCCCACTTTTTACTATTCAGCCACATATGAGCAGCATCCTCTGCCATTGCTCCGACCACAATGTGCTGCCTCATCACAGGCCCAAAGCCAACAGGGCCACCTAACCACGCACCTCCAAAACTATGAGCCAAAATAAACCTATCCTTTTTTAAAGTTGATTCATCTCAGGTATTTATTACAGCAACAGAAAGCTAACTAACACAGGATGAAGCTCTAAATAAATACATATTTTAAATCACAACCAGCAAGTTTTGAATAAATTAGGATAAGGAGGGTTCTTATATCCTAATGTGATATGGAAAAAAATAGCATACAAAATATTGTATAAAGTAATTCCAACCACATAAACACATATGTAGAAGGAATAATATTTCACAGCTTGCTATAAATTCAGATTATCTAAAACAACTGGCTTACTACCAGAAAAAAATGGCCTTTTTTATTAGATTTTTCTTTAGCTCAACATAAGTAACAAAATCACAAGCACTTTTTTTTTTTTTTTTTTTTTTTGTGGAACCAGGGATTGAACTCAGGCCCTTGCGCTTGCCAGGGAAGCTCTTATTCCACTGAACCATGTCCCTGGCCCCAACAAGTACTATTCTTAAGCTATGGGATACAACTTTTCACTAAATTAATTTTTGCCTCTTATAAAAATTACGAAGTAGAAAAAAAAAGAGGTGAAGAAAGCATAGGGGAAAGTGGGGGCTGCTCTTACTCAAAACCTCTCTTTGGAGGTAAGAGTTGTCACCTATGAAGAGTAGAAAGGAGGTTCCAAAAAGCTCAGGTCCAAAGTCACCTGAGGGAGAGGGGTTGAGGGCTAGGATAGGGGATCTCAGGCCTTCACCTTGAAACATGGCGAAGGTAACACTGGCAGGATCAGAAAAGGCAGAGAAAAGGGCAAAAGGAGGCAAGTTGCAAAGTCACAATAGCAACTTATATCATAATATAAATGGTGGTGTTGCATTGTTTTTGCTGTTTGTCTTGTGGTGCTGGGCTTCAAACCAATGGCTATGCCACTGAATTATCTCCAAACACAACAGGTGGGTTTTAATGAATAGGATTTAAAGGATTTTGTCCTTTCTTTTCCAGGATTTCTAAAAAGTACTATTGACTCCCTATTTTTATGTATGTGAAAGATAAAAACAGCAGCTGAATCACCAAACTGTGAGTAACAAGATAAAAAAAAAAAAAAAAGTTCTATCTAGAGGCCCCCTTCTAGGAGAATAAAGGAATGGGGCATGGGAGGGGTGGATCAACAGGCACTGGTCATCCACCATGGGCTGCAGAAGGCTCAAGACTTGGGAAAAGAGTCAGCACATATGTGTGCACAGGAAATCATATGCGTGTGTGTGTTTCGTATTAGCAGGGTCATTGCTTGGGGGCAGCAGTGAGATGGACATTTCTGCCAAAGTAGTCTTTGAACCTCAGGAGAAGTCAGCCTGGCCTATAGTTTCTTTGCTCCTTTCACAAGTGCAAAGGCCACATAGGAGTCTCCTCCAAGCATGTTTCCAGGCTTGTACACCATGCTAATGTCCTACAGTGAGCACTCTCAATCACAAAGTAGGACGAAAGGAACAAAGCACTTGAGGTGTAGAGGAATTAGAGCAGCTTTGGGCTTAGTGGGAATGGGTACAGAATGTGTGGGAAGGAAATCCTCAGTCGGTCTTCAAGGCCAGTTGCCCTCAGTCTGGAGGAAGCATTTCTCAGAGGGCCCCCTCCTGCCTCACAAGTGAGTAGGATGCTCCCAGGCAGGAAGGCCAGAGCTTGGGCCCAGGTGAAGAATGAAGGAAAGGCCAGGTACACGACTCCCAGAAAGAAAAACCAAAGGGAATATGTTTGTGCAGAAAACTCATCCATAGCCTTCCCCTCCTAGTACAAAGTGCATCCACTTGTCCATGTCCCTTGTCAATCCATGTTCCTAAGTATAAAGAAGTCACTTGTGTCCATGTGGAGAGGGAGTCATTGTCAGAAAGTAACTTGGTCAAGGAGTAAATCATGAGGGGCCTTTGGGAAGTCTGGTAGAAGAACGGAGAGAAGCAGTCCAGGAGCTCACAGCTAGCAAAGCCAAGGCACTTTGTATATTTATGGGAGGTGCTACAAATGGGGGTGCAGGAGCAGGCAGAGAGAAGAGAGAAGGGTGAGACCTAGGAGGTCCTCCTAGGGACAAGCAGTGTATACCCTGTCTGAAAATGCAGAACCTCCTTAGGACACAAAGTGAACTGCCCCATGGTGAGGGTCCCAACAGACCTGGGGGATAGATGGGCATCCTACTTTAAACAAAGATAGAATTCTGAGGAATAACTTTATTTGCACCTGGTCAGTTGGCTGTGAATGATTCTTGGATTGAGAGGGGCTAGGATTCCTTCTGTCCCAGATGCCCCTACACCCTACAGGGAAGATAGGAAGACAAAGGAGATAGAAGATCAGAAAAAATGACTTGTGAGAGCAGAGATGAGTGAAGAGATCATGAAGACAGGCCCAGAGCTGTCAAGAAGGGAAGACAATATTAAAGGATAAGGATTTCAGTCAATAAGGTGGGTGGTCAAATGGCACCTTTACCTAAAGCTCTTAGCTAACTTCTTCCTCCACATGGGTTCTCCCTGCTCATCAGGTGATAAAACTCCTGGTGGCATTTTCTTAATGAGACTTTATTTAAAACATCAGAGACAAGTAGGAGCCAGAGAAAAAAGGAGTGAGCCAGGAGATCCCAGTTTTCACCTTGCCTTATACCAGTAAGCTATGTCTCCTTAGATAAATCTCTGGAAAATGAGAGAAAGAACAGTGAAATGTGTGAGGTCATATGCCCTCCCAGCCAACCACTCCCATCTTTCTTCATGGCTGTACTGGCTTCTGGGAAGTGAATGGTTACAAATATCACTGGACCCTTTCCACAAAAGCCAAGAAAAAACTCAACTCCAGGCAGACAAACTGTCCTTGAAGAGTAGGCCAGGGAACGATGCTCTTGTGCCACTCAGCCCCTGTGTGACTTTCCTTCACTGTGACTGCCCAAAGGTCCCTTTCATCAAAACTCCCTATGAATCACTTGGGGCAAGTCTGTGCTGTTTGTATCTGGGGAAATAAAAACACACTATTAAAGAGAAAAGCAAATTTGTGGTGTATATGAAAATAGCACCCAGATGTGTTGGCTTCCCACCTTACCGGTACTACTGTTCCATAAAGCTCTCCTTGGACTTGCTGTAACCAGGGACCTTCAACTCTCATACACCCTGGATAAATTAGTTTACCCGTGCAGTGCAGGGGTGTGGAGGTATGAAAGAAACAGGGTTCCTAATTCCTGCCATTCTAATGGGCCTGTCCTAACTGCTTCCCCACTGCAGGTGCCCTGCAGTCACATGCTTTTGTCAAATGATCTGCAGCTTCAGGCTGTTCCCTCTGCAGAAAAGAATAGTGGAAAAACAGACAGTTTTTTTAAAAAAAGAAAAGAAAAAGCCATAAAGAAAAATACTTATGTATCTTGGGAACCTCCCAAGCTTGTAAAGCACAAGTTGAGCATCATCTTTCTGCAGTGTTCCCACTAGTAAGCCATAAGGTTGACACCCACTCCCCACCCCCTACACGCACACTGCCTAGTAGAGAAGAGTAACTCTTCTACAGCTGAGGGGGTTTGTGAATGTTTCCACCTGGCTCAGAAAGCAGATATATTAGCAACAGGCCAAGGAAGGTCATTGGTTCAAAGTTGAGTCTAAACAGAGGGTCCACCAACTGCTGAGCTTTCCCAGCATGCTCCCAGCTTCCTCTTCCTCTAACAAACTTTGTGTGTGACTCACAGTCTGCAGAGTGAGGCAGTAAGCAGACTCACTACTGGGCTAAATTGGGAAAGCGTCCCTCAGGTGCGACTGAGCCTCTACCCGCCTTGGGAGTGAGAGGTGAACACGGTTCCAATTTTTTTTGCTGGTCCTAGAATAGGTAGCTGTTAAGAGTCTTGGACTCTGCCCTATTATGTCTCTCTCACACACACACACACACACCTGCTCTTGGGGGCTCTGTGATGCAGCCCATTTCTATATTGCCATTCTTTTTGCTGGTCCTAGAATAGGTAGCTGTTAAGAGTCTTGGACTCTGCCCTATTATGTCAGACACACACACACACACACACCTGCCCTTGGGGGCTCTGTGATGCAGCCCATTTCTACATTGCCACTAAAGGAGCTGCAATGTAGGGCCCCAGGCGCTCTCTTCACCTACGTGCCTGTAAAGCCAGAGTAGTTGCTAGCACATTATATGAAGCAGAGCAGCGCATGGAGTTGGTCAGCTAAACTGCTGCAAGTGGTGGAGGCGATCGCTGGACAAGGGGGAAGAGAGGTCAGGGTTGCGCTGAGTCCTCTCGCCAGCTCCTTCTACTTCCATCCCTGCTGAGGACCGATCTGGAAGTTGTCGAGCCTAAGGCCAAGGGCAAGCGGGCGGCTGGGGCAGGCGGAGGCCAAGTCCACCAAGGGAGCAAGGGATGGCTCGCCGCGCGGTTCTTGCTCGGCCGCCGCCGCACCGCCGGCGCCGCCTGCAACATCCCGGAGCCGCGAAGGCGGCAGCGCGCCTCCCTCTGCTCTGGCCCGGCTTCCCACAGAAAACTCCTTAGCACAAACCGCTTTGTTAATCCTGCAAACGCTGTCACACGACCACCTCCACCAGCACGCCCAGCCTGCTAGGCTCGCAGAAGGACCCACGCTCCCCGGAGCCCCGGTACTCGCGGCCCGGAGCCCCGGCTCTCCAGCCGCGCACCGCCCGGCGCCTGCCCGCGCAGGAGCGGAGGACCCCGCGGACCGGGCGTCCACGACCGCCGCATCTTTGTCCTCTCGGCACCAGCGCGCGCGCACAGAGTGCCCGACACCGCGCGGCCGGACCCCGGGTCGGCGGCGCTCTTACAGCTCGCGGGAGCACGCGAGGAGACAAAGGTCCGCGTCCTGGAAGTTTGCGGAGTGGGCGCCTGTGGGCGGGGGCCGAGCCCTCCTTACCGTACATCTCTGCGGGGCGCGCGCCTCCCGGGAGGCCGGCGGGGCCGTGTCGCTCGCAGCCCGCTCTCGGGGACGCCTGCCTTCATTCACAGCCCGGCGAGGGCCGGCGGGGCGGGGCGCGGCGGGGCGCGGCGGAGCGGGGCGGGACCGGGCGGCGCTTGCAGCCCCTCAGCGCCCAGCAGACCGCGCCGCCTGCTGCTCTGGTCTCCGCGCGCCGCGGCGCAGGGGGCGGAGGCTGAGCGGCTGCCGCGCCCCCTCCCGGCCGCTCCGCGCCCCGCCCGGCGGCCGGAGCCTGTCGGCGCGCGGGCCCGCGCCGCTCCCCCGAGGGCGCCCGTACACTCTACCTTCTCGGTGGCAGTGCGCAGGCCGACGCCGGGATCTCCCAGCCCACAGACCGTGGAGTCCAGGATGTGGGGTGCTTTGGGTGTCCCCCTCCCCCAGCCATCTCCTGGCCGCGGAGGTTGTCCAGGGGTGCAAGGAGGAGGAATTGGACCCAGCCCTCGCAGCCTTGGCTCCCTCAGCCAAGCCCTGAATCCAAGAAAGCCCTCCGCCAGGAAGGCGCGCTTGTTTGTTGTCGAAGGGCGTCCTTCCTGGACCAGGTATGCAGGAAACACACCCCACTCCCAACGCCAGGTGCTACAGGAAGTCCGTCTGCTTTTCCTTTCCCAAATGTCTAATTTTGCAGATTTCTAAATTTGCAAATTGTGCCTCCAGGACCTCCCCAGCTGTGTCTCAAGATCAACTTGAATTCTACCCTACCTGACCATGTGAGAAACAGACACAGACAGGGCAGAAGCTTTAGGCCCACCCCACACCCCTGCGCTCTTGCCATCTAGTTCAGAAAATATCCCTAGATAGCTACCTACATCCTTACATCTCATGGGTTCCTGGCCTTATAACTGTATCTATTTCCTGCTTTCTCTTTTTGCACCACAGTTGAGGATTATCTTTTCTTCCTAGTGGTAGTAGTATCCTACTGGTAGAACTTAGATAGGGGAGAATCTTCAAAATAGTGCTATACCCTTTATTTTACTTCATTTAACCTTGAGAGCTTCATTAATTTGTATTCTGTTGCCTAAATACACTGGGCTGACTATCTCTAGACCAGGCATTTACCTTCTCTAAACCTTACTTTTGTACTGAAATTTGAATGAAACCTACATAGAAGTACACTGTGGCACTCCCACTGTTTATTTTTTTCCTTCCAAGACAAGGACAAAACCAGAGAGAATATCCATGTTGTTGGGCTTTTGAAACAGTACTGTATCTCTGCTGTATCCCAAAGCTATGTTTTCTGTTTCTCTCTGGCATCATCTCCAACCCCACCACTATCACCACCACCACAGTACACACTCCCTATTTCCAAGTTTTATTTCTTTTCCTTCTGTACCTCTCTTAGCAGCATGAGTGCCTCAGAAACTCCCTGGACTTCCTGAGAAGATTCCTGGAGCTCACATTTAGTGTAGACCCTCCAGTGACCCGAAAAAGCCGTTCCTCTGCTTCCAGCTACAGAACAGAACAGGACAGGTGGCTTGTGATAGAGACCCCAGTCAGGGCAGGAAGGAAAGTCTGGCATCTGGAGTATCCAGACATGCTCCCTCCTACCCATCATTCCCTTCAACACAATAAATATGTGCTGAAGAACCTTTGGTGGCCACAGTACAGAGTGAGGTATAAGATCTGCCTTCAGGAGTAAAGTGGCTTTCACAGAGTAGCAGGTACTTCTGGTGGAAATGTTGTATGACAAAGAACAGCATCGTCACTCCTGCCTAAGAATTCAGACCTCTGGAAATTCAGAGGGCTCCTAGGTTAATAGGTTAATTTATTGGTTTGTGTTGGGGGCTTTATGTGTTATTGTACTGTTTCTTTCACACTTCATATGAGGGATTAAATCTAGGGCCCTGAAGAACATCCTCAGCCTTTTTAAAATTATGAACTACGGAAAAAAAAAAAAAAACTTCTCACGAAGTATATAAAAGAACTAATTAAAAAGTGGGCAAGTGCCGGGCATGGTGGCGCATGCCTGTAATCCCAGCACTCGGGAGGCTGAGGCAGGAGGATTGTTGTGAGTTCGAGACCAGCCTGAGCTACAAAGTGAGCTTAAAGCCAGCCTGAACTGCATAGCGAGACCCTGTCTCAAAAAGACAAAAAAATAAATAAATAAAAAGTGGGCAAGTGAAATGAATAAACACTTCTCAGAAGAAGTACAGATGGCCAATAAATAGTGAAAAAATGTTCAATATCATGGGACTATTAGGAAAATACAAATTAATTTTATACTGAAATTTGGGCTGGGGAGATAGCTCAGAGGAATGAGCTTGCCTGGCAAGTGCAAGGTCAGTATCAAAAAAAAAAAAAAAAAAAAAAAAAAAAACTATACTGAAATTTCAACTTACTCTAGAAAGAATCGCTATCATCCAGAATCAAATACTGTACTAATAACAAATACTGCTGAGGCTGCAAAGAGAAAGAAGCCCTTCTAGATTGCTGGAGGAACATGAATTAGTATAATCACTCTGGAGGTCAGTATGGAGATTCCTCAGAAAAGTAAAACTAGAAATTCCATTCAACCCAGCTATTCCCCTTCTATATGTCTTTCCGAAAGAGTTAGAGACATCATATTAAAAGGATACATGCATACCCATGTTTAGAACAGCACAGTTTATAGCAGTTAAAGCCTGGGATCAGCCTGTATGTCCATCAACAATGAATAGGTAAAAAAATGAGGTATTTATACACAATGGAATTACTCTACCATAAAGAAAGAAAGATAAACTAGAGACTGGGTGTGGTGGCCTACCCCTGTAATCCCAGCTCTTGGGAGGCTGTAAACAGGCGGATCACTATGAGTCTGATCTAGTAGTGAGACCCTGAACATCATGTAGACCCTTCCTTAAAAGTACAAAAAAAAAAAAAAAAAAAGAAAGAAAAGAAAAACTTGAGGCATTTGTAGGTAAATGGATGTACCTCAAGATGAGTCAATAATGTTAAATGAAATAAGTCAGACAAACAAATCTAATTAAATGTCCCATGCTTCCTGTTATATGAGGAACCCAAAACATAAAGCACAAAAGCTGAGCATGGTGGTGCACATCTGTAATCCTAGCACTCAGGAGTCTGAGGCAAAAGGATCTTGCAAATTTGAGCTCAGCCTGGGCTACACAGTGAGCTCAAGTCCAGCCTGAATTGTACACTCATACCATGTCTCAAAAAACAAAAGGAAAAAAAACCAAAAAGACAGGCAGTAAGAAGAGAGGCAGTCTTTCCAAATGCAGAGATAATGTAAATAATTCCAGCCAGAGGGACTGACATTTGTAAAGGTCAAAGATGGTATCAGGAAGAGGGAATGTGAAGCATGGTGTGGGATCCTGTCTGGCTGGTGCAGACTTGAAGGGGAGTCAGAAGTGACAGCAAGGCTCGGGCCTGTTGGGAGAACCTGAGCACCCAACCCGAAGGCTTTTGTATCCACTCCCAAGCTCCAGACTTAGCAAATAAAAATACAAGATGCCCGTTGGGCACGGTGGCACATACCTGTACTCCCAGTACTCTGGAGGCTGAGGCAGGAAGATTACTGATAGTTTGAGGCTAGCCTGGGCTATGTAGTGAGCTCAAGGCCAGCCTGAATTGCACAGTGAGATCCTGTCTCAGAAAACCAATACATACACATATATACATACAATGCCCAAGGAAGTTTGAATTTCAAATACATAAGCAAACATTTGTAATGTTTTCATAATGTAACATTTGAGACTTTCTCATGCTAAAATTTTTTATTGTTTTCTAAAACTCAAGACTCACCTGTGTTTTATCTGACAACCTGAGTTTGCATCACACTTTGAGGGTACTGTCCCATCCCCAGGACTAAACCAGGCCTGGAGGAGGTCTCTCCTCCCACTCTCCCAACTCTACTTTCCCAAATAAATCCCCTTGTATGAGGTTCCTCAGGGGGGAAAGCAGGGTCACTGGCTTACCTGTACCCTTTTGGCATGGGCACAAGGGCCCAAGGAAAAGGCCATCTGTGTGCCAGCATAAGCCTTTTCCACAAGCAGCTTCACCCACCCATCACACACCTGTGAGAACCATGGGAAAAAACTTCCAGTCCCTGTTCTCCAATGGACTCAACCTCCAACATTGCCTTCTGGGCTCTCTGTGTTGTGGTGAAGGAATCAGCCCGTGCCCAGCTTCTCTGAGTGGTAGTTTTAATGTTTAGATAAAGTGTATGCAAGAGCTAGGGGTCCATGCCTGTGGTGTGTGCTACCCCACAGGCTGAGTCAGGAGAAGGACAAGTTTGGGCAACTTAGCAAGACCCTATCTCAAAATTTGAGTAGGGAGGGAAGAGACTGGGCATGTAGCTCCCTGACAAAGTTCTTGCCTTGCATGCATGAGGCCCTGGGTTCAATCCCCAGAACACACACCTCCTCAGCCCCACTCCCAGCCCCAGAACTGTGCAGGAGATAGTGCTGTCAAGAGTTCACAGTGGTGGTGTTACACGTAATGAGGTAGCTGACTTAAAGTAACACAGATTCCAGAGCAATGTGCTTGTCAGGCAGGAGGCTCCAAACTGAAATCTGCTATGTAGGGGGCCATGGAGAGGAGAGAAAGTCAGAACTGGGATTGCCACCTTAAGTAGGATCTTACTTTCTCTGTAGAAATCCAAAGCAAGGTGATGGCTTTGACAGGAAGGAAAATGGGAAGTAAGGCCCATTTACTGAATTCCCCAAATGCGGTGGGTCTTGCCAAGCCCTTTGTATAGGACTCAGTATAGACTGTCCGGTACTTAACATGACCCAACTTTGTGAAGGCATGAAAGTAATAGATCTTGGTAGGTACCTTCCTTGGAATCTTCCGTTTTTATCTCTTCTTGGCCTGATAACATGGTAGGTACTACATTTCCTCCTGGGGCTGGGCTGTGACATGAAGTCACCTTTCCCAGTCAGCCCCATGGTCTACAGAATGCTGCACTACTAAGTTAGGATGTAAGTAGGTGGATTAAGTATTTTCAACTCACAATGGCTTTTATCAGGATGGAATCCACTGTCAGTGGAGGAGCATCTATACTTCCATTCCCATTTTATGGCTAGGAAAATGGACCAAGAGAAACAGACAGTGCTGCAGTCATGGTAGAGGAGGAATTCAAGCCTGGAACACTCTGCCCAAGATGTGATTTCCATATGACACACCTTGCAGCTCACACTGATATCCAAGTACTGTCAAAATTAAACCCAAGGCTTTTTCCTGGCAGTCTAAAGCCCCCTGCCCCTTCCCTGCTTTACTTGCATTTGCTCCTTGGCCTCATATGCATTTCACCTCCTGTTCCATCTCTCTAGGGTTTGGAGGGGACATTAGGCTGTCTAGAACAAATCAGGTCCTTAACTTGCATCCCTCTCAGGGCTCATCACTGGGCAGCTGGGTATTGTTGGTGGGAACCTGGGTCTCCTGGGACTTGTTGATCTAGGCCAAAAGAACTAAACAGGAAAAGTTTACCATTCTTTGGTCAAAGTTCACCCTGATCAGTGTGGCTACCCTGAAGAATATCTTTGGTAGTGACAGCTCCAATGACCACTTCTGCAATGAACAAGCACTACACAAAGGTCCAGAGCTTCCTTATGAACCAGAGGTCAAATTTCCTGTGTTCCAGAGAAGGAAGACTTTGAAATAGAAGATGAGCTATGGCCACTGCATAAAACTCAGGAGAGTTCATCTGCATCTGGGTATCTTGATTCACAAGACATCAGAGCCTGTCCTTTTATCTAGGAGTCTGGCTTGCCTCATGCCACTGTGTCCACACGAAAACCTCTAAGTTCCTAAGCCACAGCACCTATAACAGCTTCCATCTGGGCACCAGCCTTAAGCAACCCTTGCAGTGGGAAGAAGGAACAGGAAGAAAAGGATGGCCCCAAAGAATGAAGCTTCAATCTCAAGACCTGAAGAAGAGCCCAGGGAATCCCAGAGGGGAAATGAGGCTATAAGGATCGTCACACAGCTGTTCTGTGGTGAGGCCAGAAATAGAAGCCAGGAGTCCTGACTCCAGGGTGGGTGCTTGAACCTTGGCACTTCTCCCTTAAAGCAGGTTAAGTATGCTGACCTACTTATCTATTAAAGGACACAGGGAAAGAACAGCATATAAAAACAATGCTCAGGTGTAGGAGCAGGAAGTCCCCAAGGTTTAAAGAGCATGTCTCCACCATGCCAGCCAGGCAGCTGGCTTGGTGGGGTGTGCTTTTGTCACCAAGGTTGCTGTGGTCACCTTGGGCTACAGGAATGCTGCAGGGGCTGAACAGCCTGCTACTAGAAGAGCAGAGTGTCCAGAGTGGAGAAGGCCATTACTGACGAGATTTTACAATTATATTTGACCACAGCATGAGCGGACTTTGAAATATTGACTGTTGACACATTGAGACTTAAAAGCACCATCAAGCTCTGCCAGCTGCCACACTCTTCACTACATTGGATTCCCACTTGTCTTCCTGGGGCAAAGCCAATTCACTGTTTCTAGATGCTACTCCCTCTGATCCTTGGAAGTTCCTTTCCCATATGAAATTTCAATCCATGTTCACTTGCTTCTAGTTAAATAAAGTACAGGCCTCGCCACATCATTGCCAAGCCTCTGTCCTAGACCAAGGAAATCCATCTTTCCATCTCCTTGGCTGCCAGCTGTCAGCAGGTGCTAGTCCCCCTTTGGTAACCATCTGCCCCTTGTGTCATCCCACTGTCATGGGAGGCCCACATCTACCCACACTCAGTGGGGCAGGAGGCCCAGGATTTCCATCTTGTCTTCCTGTTGATAGGCAGGGCTAGAAGAAAGAGGGAGACACAGGAAGTGAGTACTGCTCAAGTGGGTGATCTGAGAAGGTCAGCTCTGGCTTTCCAGGCCAGGGCTAAGGAGGCCAGAGGGATGGGCTTGACCAGAGTCTGGCTCACTTTAGCAAAGGATTACTCAAATAAAATGAAAGGATAGCAACACAAATGCTTCCTGAAAATTGTAGACCTGGCTCCAAGAACACGTAAGAAGCTGAGCTCAGAAACTTGAATATTGGTACTATGAAGACAACAACATGAAATGTATTAATTATTGTAACTGTCCTACTAACCTGTTTTGAAACTCTCATTGCTATTACTTTCTCAATAAAATTAATTAAAAAATAAAATCAATAAAAAAATTTAAAAATTCTAGTAAGCTTTTAAGAATAAAAACATACTTTGTGGAAAAATAAAAATAAAAAAGTGAATATTGGTGCTAGTGGGGAAGGAACCATAGGTTGAGATGGGTCAGTTGTAAACCCCACAAGGAAGTCCTGCTGAGCTACCTGAACCAAACCCTGTCTCTCTCACCCCTGCTTGATGCCTTATGTTGGCTTTGGACTGGAAATCACCCTTCTTTGCACTAAAGGGTATGTTTTACATTCATCTGTTCAGCCTTTTATAGCTCTGTAGTTAGGCATCTCTGACTCAAACTCTGCTTGGCCAAAGAACCCCTCTCTCTTTTTGTATTGAGAATCGAACTACCTTGTACTTGCCAGTCAGGCATTTGTACTACTGAGCTATATCCCTGTCTTACCAGATTCCTCTTTGATACTCAACTCCAGTTCTCAGCTTTTAAATTTCTAGCCTAACTCTTACTTTTCTGACTTGAGAATGACAGCTCAATTCAACCCCATAACATCACCCACAAGAAAGAGGATGCTCAGAGATTATAGAGCAAAAGTAATGGAGAAGTTCAGACGTCTCTATACCATCATGCATGTAACAAAGTCAGTGCCAACTCAGGAGCCCATTAATATAGGGTAGCACCCATGCTCTAAATTATAGAACATGTACTTATTGAGAGTCTACTACTGGCAAGAAAATCTGCAGAAGGAGAAGTAAGATCATTCTTGCCATCTAGTGAACTCAGTCTAGTAGAGAAAATGAGTTGATCCAGAAAAATGATGAAGCAGAAGACAGGTTGAAATGTAGTCCGAGGAGGAACGAAGGAAAACTCCACCTGGACGGGTGGGGAAGAGACATGGAAAGGTGAGAGGGAAACCTTTAGCAAAGAATACAACCTGAGCAAAGGCAGGGGTTGGGAAGTCACCACCAATTACTGGCTCACGTGATGGGAATGTGAACCTGTTAAAGGGACAGGCTGAGAGACACAGCAAGAAGGCAGGTTCTGGTCCACTTTCAAAGGTCTTGAGTACCAAGTCAGTAGTGTTGTCTTTATTCAGTGTCAGTGAGGAGAATTTTTCTGCAGCTGGACATTGAGTGGGGCATCACCAGTGTGAACTGCTACAATAGGTGGTAGAGGAGGAGGACCAGAAGGGCAATGGCTAGAGAAAGAGCGGGTCACCATGTCCAGACATGTGCCTTCCCGCCTCACAACTACCCCTTCCTTGGAGATTCTTCCGGATCTAGAGCCTTGAAGATGTGTGACAAGTCTGTACAACAGTCTGTCCCCCTCCTAATCTTTCCAGAAAGGAATAAGAAATGATTACAAAGGTCATCTGCATTCCTATGCATTCTCTTTCTCCTCCCCTCAGGAAGTGGCCTTTATCATGACCCAGAGTAGACCACACACACCTCCTGCTTGGGAAGCTCTTCAAATTTAGAGGTCTTAGTCAGGCCCAAGGGGCAGGAAACTCCATGCTGTCGACTTAAGACTTCTTCTGCCTCCCAGCTGCATAGGCAAAGGAGAGAGGAGCTGTTTCTATATTGCTTAGTTTGGTACATGGGAGTTTTCTACTTACAGACTGGCAGCAGAGTGGGTCAGGAGGAGAATTGCATCTGCAATGTGTCCTGTGTCATTTCTCAGGAATCTAAGAGTGACAGGAAGCAGCTGAACTAGGTACAAGGCCAAGGGAGGGAGAACTCACACAGCGACCTTCAGGTTAATTATGAGCTGGGGTTGGGGAAATTCATATTTACCAGTTTGCTACTAGGTATTAGGCATACACCAAGCCCAAAACCCAGTGCCTAGCACATAGTAGGTACTCAAAACATAATAATTGAATAAAGCTTCTTACTCTGTCTCTAAGCCTCTATGAACTACATAGACTGGAATTAGGCTTTTTTTTTTTTTTTTCTTTTTCAAGATAGGATCTCTGTACGTTGCCCAGGCTGGCCTTCAACTCCTGGGCTCAGGCAATATCCTTGAATAGCTGGGATGATAGGCATAAACATAGCAGAAGACTCATGTCTAGCAGGAAACTCTTTGTTGTTGTTTGTAAGACATCCCAGCTAGAAATAGTAGAACACAGCTATACCCCCAGCACTAAGGAAGGCTGAGGCAGGAAGACTGCAACTCAAGCCTCATCAGAGCAACTTAGACCTGTCTCAGATTTAAAAATAAAAAAAGGAATTAGAAAGGCACTGAGTTCAATTCCAGTTTTGCTTTTTTAAAAGGACATGTATTAAAGGGTAGAAGCAGTACTCCAATCTAGGTTTGTCTTCCCAGCTCTGAGTTTTGTTCTCTTCTAGTTCTTACCACACTGAAAGCAGATAAGCTACTGAGGTACTTTTAGTTTAGTTTAGTTAGTTTAGTTTTGTTTGGTTCAGTTCAGTTTAGTTGGGGTTTTTTGTTTTTGTTTTTGTTTTGTTTTGTTTGAGACAAGAGTTCTCTAAGTTACCCAAGCTATACTTGAACTTGCCTTAGCCTCCCAGAGTACTGGGATTATAGAAACTGCAAATTTGAGATGTGGCAACAGATGGGCCACAGATGAAAATGACCAATGTGGCTCTTCTGGGAGAGGAAGGGGTATTTCACTACAGGGTCCTTTTGACTTGTATCCTTGCCCCCAGAAGGCTTGCTGAGAAGCGAGAGGCTTGGGCCCACCCCTGACCAGGCTGAGCTCTATTACAGAAAGACACTGGTGGGTGCCTGGTGGAGGCTGCTGCACATTAACTGCATGGCATACTCCCCAGCCCTCTTTGGTGGTGGTGGTAACAGGGGTAATTCCAGAAGAAAACAGGGAGTGCAAGCCACAGAAGCCACACAAGGACCAGGCAGATACTCTAATGCAAAGATGAATACTAGCACCAAACTGAGTGTAGTTGTTTGAGTATGGTGACTAAGAGCAAAGAAACCCATAATGTCCACGATATGGAAGAAGAAAAGCATTTAAAGAGGGAATTGTCATTTACAAAGATGCCTCAGGCCTTGGGGAAGATGAAAGACAGATATCCCCTTATCTGCTATACCCACTCAGAAACAAAGTATGCTCAGGAATAATGGAGATGGCCAGTCTGAAACCTGACTTTGGCAGTTGTCCCCAAACAAACAGCTCTCCAGGAGATGGGCATCCCTGATCAATAGCCCCAGGAACCTCACTTCCATCAGTGAACCCATTCCCATAGAGAAGAAAGGTACATCAGACTCTCGTGGCTTAATACCATAGATAAACCTGAGTCTGACTATCTTTTGATATCTTTCTTATCTTTTTTACATTTTTGAGGCACTGTAGCTAACATCTACAAGCTAAAGGAGGAGAAGTTTGCTTTGGCTCACATCTTCAGAAGTTTCCATCCATGGCCAGGTTCCAAACAGAAAACCGTGCAGTGGATGGGACTGCCTTGGAGGAAGCTGCTAGTGTCATGGCAATCAGGAAACAGGGAGAAAAGGGATGAACTGGGGAGGAGGAAAGGCCCTTCCAGGTGTATCCTCAGGAAGCAGTCCGCAGCAACAGAGATGACCAGAAGTAAACAGATCCCCACCACACCTGCTTCCTCTGGCCAGGCACTACCTCCTAACAGCAAGTCAGCTGTATCACTTGTAATCCAATCGCTTTCCCCAAGTCCTTCCTCTGAATACATGAGACTTGGGCAGGGATGGGGGTGGGGGTCATTGCAGATCCCACGCACAACAATATGCCTATGTGGATGGCCAGCCAGCTGTCAGAACACTCCAGTCCTCTGTTCTGTATTTCTAGCTTTCCGTGGCTCTCTAGTAACATCCATTTCTTCTAAATCTGCTTAGTGATACCTGAGTCTGGTCATCTCTGTTGCTGCTAACCACTCCCTTTCAAACATTCCACTACACTTAGTGTACCTTTTGATGGTCTCTCAAGTGAAGCAATACTTGCATAAAGGAATCTCTATATATAGGAATGTGAGTCCTCTCAAAGCAAATCATATGAGGAGTTCTCTACTTGCCTTATTAACAGTTTATTCCTTCAACAGAAAAAAAGAAACACAAGGAATACAGTCTTTGAAAACATTTCTGGCCAACTTATTTTATTTTGGAGACAGAGTTTCACTATGTAGCTCAGGCTGGCTTCAAACTTACAGTGATCCTCCTTCCTCATCCTCCTAAGTACTGGGGTTACAGACATGTTCCCCCATGCCCAGCTATTTGACCAACTTATTGTAGCTATGAAAATTCCAGAAACAGTTAAAGAGATAATATCAGCTTAGAATAACCAAGGAAGGGTATATTGGGCAAAGTAAATGAATAAACTTCAAGAAAGCAAGTATCAAAAAATCTGAAAATGTATTGCAATCATGACTCAGAGATTTCTAAGGGCACTGAGAAGCCTGGGAGAGTCTCAGCCCTGACAGTGCCACTGTCAGGAGGCTCTTGGATGTATCAAGGGCATATCATCCTTTCTCCATTGAGGAAACTTGGTTTTGTATTGCCCAGGGTTCCATGTTAGACTAGAAACCAGCTCTGGTTAAGTATTGAAGAAAAAAGAGCTTACTATAAGAATGTACTATATTTTTAAAAAAATGTGGCAGTGCATAACAGTAATCCCAACATTTGGGAGGCTGAAGCAGGAGGATCACTACAAGTTCAAGGCCAGCCGGAGCCATACAGTGAAACATTGTCTCAAAAAAGCAAACAAAAATTTTTAAATGATTTTTAAAAAATCTGACATAAACCAAAGGAGGTTAGATAGCCAGGAATATGTCCCAAACTGTCTGCTTAGGCTACAGTCATTTCTTGTCACAATCACTGGGCCAAATATCATGCCTCCTGTTCCTTTCGTGGTTAGCATTGCTACTGCACTTGTGGACTCTTGACTCAAATGCTGTCACTACAAATAGATTGTAAATCTTCTCATGACTTCCTCAGAATTCAAAGTCCTGGCAGTGACATCTGATTGGCTATGCTAGGTCATGTGCCGCGACCAGAGCCAATGAAGGAAAAGAGATTTCCTCCCATTTGATTTTCATAGTAGGAGGACGGATTCCTCCACAATAAAAAGGCTTGGGTCTTAAGTAGCTAAAAGATACAAAACACGTGCACAATTTACCCTAATTCTACATTTACCCTTCTTCCAAAATTTCCATGAAAAAAACTTCTCTTGTTTAGTATAATAAAATAGTTTTCCTTCAATTAAAAACATACTTATACCTTTTCAGAGAGAGGAAATCCTAAGCCCATAAGTTCCTGAATTCAGCTCCAAGTCTAGGATTTCAGAATGATACCCATTGTTCCCATTTTATTAATATTTTGTCTCAAGATTTACATCCTGTAAATTAAACAATAAAATTTAGCTACATACCATACATGCAACAATAGACTTGAGAAAGACAGTGACTAGAAGGGATTTACTTAAAACAGAGAAATAGAAGTATTTGTCCTAGCAAGGAAGAAAACCTGGGTAAAACTGACTTAGTATCAGGAATTCCCTGTAATTAAGTTAATGCACAGCCAGCAACCCTAGCATGATGGCCATTTGGTTCAACACCATTGAACAGGCTTTGGGGAATTTTAAAAGGAACCCGAATGACTTCTACAGCAAGTTATCTGATTAACTCAGTTTATTCCATTAGATTATTCCACATGTTTCCTCCAAATGGCTTACCCCACAGTGACAACATCATTTCTTGCCAACAGAACATCCAAAACACTTCTTCCCCTAAACTGTCTTGTTCTAAGTAAATCCCTCACCACACACACAAAACATGAGGCTCTGCCCATGGCTTACTATCAACTCTGACCTTCAGGTATTTCTTCTTCAGAACAAAATTGTGAAGGAGATTTGCTGTGTGAAGTTGTGTCCACTGGTAAGCTGTTCTTCCTATCTGGTCCTTTAGAACTAATCTGAGCAGGGTTGTTAGTAGATCCGATTGGAGGTAACTCTGTATGAGACATGGATGTAGGCTACGTAGGCTGAGAAAGGACCCACAGTGCAACATGAGTTGACATGCTGGAAGTGAGTGGAGCCTTCCACATACAGTGAATGACTATGCCTTCAGGACCTGCTGAGTCCTGTTTTTATACACACTGATTTCTAGGGTTCTGCTAACCACACCCACCTTTATGGCCTTGTGGCTCAGATGATTCCAAATTCCTGATAGGTGGCTCAAGATACCATGGTCAATTTCACTCTTTTTTAAGACTCTTTAGCAAGCCAAGAAGCATCTCTTATGAGGGTAACAGTTTCCTCCCAAAAAGGTAGGTTGTGAATTGCTAACTGCAAAAGATCTGAACAGTGAGTGTCTTCATCAGGCTTACCAAGCTGCATTCTGTCACTCAGTATGCACTGAGAACCCGGACACCACTGGAACTCACTGGAGCACTGTGGCCATGTGGCCATCACAGTTGTTGCAACATGAGAAATAGTTTCTTTCTCTGGCCCCCACTTAAAACTGAGACATCTTTCAAGTTACTCAGTAAACAAGTTACAGAAGCATAGCAAAATCTAGTGTGTGTCGCTTGGAAAGTCCAGAGGCCCAGCAAGCACAATGCCCCTCTCAGGAAAAGGATGCTACTACTTGCTCTCTACTTTCTATGGACTATCTTAATATGACTGAGTCTTTTGAACTCCTAGAAACTTCTCTGAAATGTCAGATATCTGCATTTTCTTAGACTTTTCCTCCTCTCTTTACATTTCTGTTTTACCCAGGCACTGGAGATACTTATCACTTATAGGTCTTCAGATCCTACCATCACAATGGTGTCAACCTTGTAGACTAGTATGATGTCTGATGGGACTGAAAGGCAGTGTCTCTTGTGTTTAAGTGTGGTACAGAGACAGAAAATGTAAAACCAGCAAAAGTGTTGTATGGCTGTCATTTTTCTTCTGGGTGAAAACAACATAACCTCTAGTGCTTTCTAATTACTGGCATAGAAAACAAGAATACTAATTTCACTGCAGTCTTCTAGGTACTGGGGAAGGCCCCATCTAGGAACATCCCCTAGTAAAACTTACAGTGATCCATAGGTACTAAGAACGCCTGCTGTTTTCAAAGATCCAGCAATCTTCTGTGCTAGCCAAAATAAATAGTTAAGGGCAATATTGTCTAACTGAACCCTGCGTCTTGCATCTAACAAGCCTCTGATGGTGGCAACTATATGAGTGAGTCCCCTGGGGATATTATGCTATTTTGGATATTTTTTTGTTGTTGGTAGGTAGAGAATTGCAGACAGTTCCACATGGACCTGTTTATACCCAGGCCTACTCTTCAGGGTAGAAGGCTGTTTTTATAGTTATGCTGATCTCTGAGGGTGTCTAGTTCAACTCTATACAAAAATAGAGACACAGTGTGGGATAGGCTCAGGGACCTTAAGAACTATTGCTATGTAGACTCTGATTACTTGTGACCTGATCCAACAGACTTCAGGCTCTGCCTGGTGGACAGTGGCAGCATCAAGCATTCTGTGAAATTAATTCCAAATTAGTTTCTAATAGTGGTAAACGTTGTTCCCTTTTTCCATGTTTCTTTGGTAAACAAACAGCCACACACCTCTTTGGGAAAGGGTTGAGGAAATCTGTACTTGTGATACTACAGGAGTGTGCCTCAGTGTCCACACCTCCCCTTTATTCATAGGGCCTGGGGTCTCATGTTAGGGTGACTAAAGTCAGGTTTTGGGGGCTTTCTTTTTTTTTTTTTTCAGTAGATCTGAAACTGGGTTTTACATTCTTCTTATTTATTTTTTAAAAAACTATTTTAAAGTCAAATAGCATTTTGTGACTAATTATTGATCTTGGTACTAAGGTGCTGTGATTAAAAAAAAAAAAAAAAAAAAAAAGGCCGGAAGCTTCTGATAGTCCTACCGGCTTTGCTGCGGAAGATGGACAATAATGCTCCATACTGCTCACAGCTAAGTGCCAGCAGTTCACTTCTGAGAGGATCTGTCCATTGTTGTGGAAAGAAGGAGCATTTGGGGTATATTGCATCTTCTGTAGGCATTTCTTGCCTCTTAGGTAGTCACTAAAGCATCCACAAAGATTCTGGTAATTTCCTTCACCAGGATTTTCTGGGCCACCCTGAGGACATAAGAGCAAAACATAAGGATGTCCTCTAATATTCCTATTTCCATTATCCTTGAACTCCTTCCTCAGTATTACACCACACTGCATCTCAGCTTGACCTGTATTGCCCACTCCTGTGACTAGGTTCCAGGTAACTAACCCAGAAAATAGTTAGAAGCACTCCCAGCTACTCAAGTCAGTATGTTAAATTTATAGATTTCAAGGGGAAAATATGCTGATAAATTCAGTCAAATTCTAAAATTTTGGGTATTCTTCCTCCAAAGGAAATCCATTCCCATGTGTATTCTCCCACATTGGCATAAATTAGTGAATCTGCATGCATATGTCTGTACACCCTCTCTACAATGTGTGCTGATTATGACCTCTTAAGTTATGCATTATAATTGGCCCCTGGGCATTCTGGTCCATAGTCCTAGTTATATATTTGAAGATAATGAGCAGGAAGGACAGTAGAGGATGAGGAAAATTGGCTTCCTTCTGCAACGTAGCAAGACTGAGTCCCAAGACGGAGTCCCTTTGGTGCACCTTTATGTAAAGCAACAATAGTCTCATTAGACATCAGAGAGATTTTGTTTTTGCTGATGACAGAGATTTAGTGAGCTCCAGGGCTACAGAGTTCCCTGAGTTCTTCAGCTATTTGCCTATGCAGCCATTCCAGTTCTTGAGATATAACACTTATCTGATTGAGGCCCTAACTTCCACATATGAGACCTGGTGAGGTCTGGATTCAACTGGCTTTGTAATTTGGCAACTCATAGAATTTAGCTTCTAGTTATCTCTGCCTCAAATCTGCAAGAAACCAGATTCTTTAAGAACAGTCTTAGAAAGATCCAGGGTGTTGATCTACATTATGATCTGAGAATTTGAGCACATAAACTTGTCATTTATTTTTATGTTAGCAGATTGGAATCAATAAAAGAAGTGCTGGGTTTCTTTTGATTTTCCTATGGTTTGTGGGAGATAATAGTTTCGATGTGCAGTGATCCAGGTAATAATTAACTTTTTACTTTGTATGTCATGAAAATATTAGCCTTATATGCTAACAGAATTGCTACTGTTCTTCTCTTAAATAACCAGTCAGCAATCTTAGCTTCTCACTCTCTCATCCATTTCTTTAAAATTCTATTGTCTGAATAGAATTTTGAAGCACTTCCCAACACTGCTTCTCTGTGCCACTCAAGGTTCTATTCCAAATAACAGAACGAACTCTGGATAACGTCAGCAGAAGAAATAACTTAGGGGAACAGTTGTAGGGACACTTATAGAATCAATGGAAAGTTCAAAGCACCAAGAATAAAACCCATCCAGGAACAAGGAAAGGATGGGCAACAAAATACATTAAGATCCAACTACCAAAATGAGAACAGTGACTCTGGCACTGACACCCCTGCATCTCTGGCACTGACACCCTTGCATACTTGCTGGTTCCACTCTTTTACTGTCACTGTTAGAGGATGCCCATTCCCACACATCTGCACTTTCAGCTTTTCTACTACTCCATCCAAAGAAATCTTACAATCTTGCACCTCCTCTGTCTTTGCATTGTTCCTTCTATGTTCAAAATCCTGAATTGTAGCATCGGAGCTTAGATCAGTGCTTGTACTTACTAAACAACACTGCAAGAGATCGCCCCTGAGCACACCCTTGAGGGTCCACGAGTTTTGAATTCCTCCAATTAAGAAAGACATGTAGATTCTAGGCAGTTGTACTCCAATATCCCCAGCAAATGTCTAATACAGTTTTCAAGCTGAAAATATTTAGACAAATATTGCAAGACGAGAAACCCTGAAGTAGGTGAGATAATTTATTAAGGTTATTTTAATGAATAAATAAAATTTGTTAAGGGCTGGGGAGATAGCTCAGAGGATTAACTGCCTGCCTGTCAAGGACAGGGTCCAGAGTTCAATCCCTGGTACCACAAAAAGAAAGGAAGGAAGGAAGGAAGGAAGGAAGGAAGGAAGGAAGGAAGGAAGGAAGGAAGGAAGGAAGAGAGAGAGAGAGAGAAAGAAAGAAAGAAAGAAAGAAAGAAAGAAAGAAAGAAAGAAAGAAAGAAAGAAAGAAAGAAAGAAAG